>DVTA01000026.1:0-14781 GCA_018233265.1 Junonia stemosa | reverse complement strand
AAATCTGAATTTATAACACTTTGAATGGTAAAACTTTTCTTACATACTGAGCAGTGTAAGTATTATGTATGATTTTTATTTTTAACGCAAATTCCTTAAACAGTACATGCGAGGGATTACCATAAACATCATAGAAATACTCGACTTTGTTGCTATCAAAGCGAATAAAATAAAAACTATATTTTTACGTTGCATGTGTGTTACCACCTAAAGCCTTAGAGCTGTTGTCTGATAATAAAGATGTTATGTATAAATTACGTACCATGTCTTCATAAACTATTATTATGTTAAGATGATTTTTGACATTGTAGAAATGCATTTCAAAAACATTCACACGTAAAGTGTCAGTTATGGACAATAGCAGGAAAACCATTTCATTTGTTATCATATTGTAATGTATATTACCAATCGGTATTTCACGCCTTGGGACGCCATTTAGTCGGACAACTACATATTCCACATAAAAAATTCACAGCAATTATCTATTAATAGTCTCGATACTACTGTAACGTCTAAATAATCCTTAACTAATATTAGTAGTTTACTTGAAATCGCTCCTGCAATTTCGACATCCAAACATAACATATATTTAAGTACGACTGCACAACAGTCTGAGATCACTTTAATTTTAATCATCAAGGCTTCCTAAAAGTAGAAATAAATATCAAACAATTTACCATTTAATATCAAACATGGAAATGTTTCTTTGCAATATGTTTGTCAAGAGAGAGTTTTGTAGCGAAACCCCTGGCACAGTGACCACATGAGAAACCGAAATCGATCTCCTTCTTCGTCCGATGGACTTTAACATTATGGTGATACTTTTGGGAGCGAGTCTTGAACATCATGTGGCACGTCGTGCATTCGTACATTTCTGCACCCGGCTTGTAATTGTGTATCTCCATTAGATGCCGTTTCCTGAGCTCCCAAGTTGCGAATCTGGGCTTATCTTTGCAGTATACGCACATGTATGGAAGCGTAGTATGTTGAGTCTTTATGTGAGAGTTCCTTTCTTCTAAAGTGGAAAATGTCGCTATACATCTGCTGCAATTGTATTTATTATCGTGGGGTATCTTCGTATGTGCTCGTAAAGCTACTTCCGTTATGAAACCTTCACCGCATGTATCGCATACGTAATTTTGGAAATGTTCTGCCGTATGCTTCTTCAGGGATATAAAGTCTGAGAACTGTATCTTGCATATGGCACATTTCCAACTGGATCCATCGTTTAGTTTAAAAGGCAACACGCCAGGCTGGACGTCGACATTGATAGGCTGTTTGTGGTCATTTTTGAGGTGGGTCAAAAGTTCATCTAGGGTATCTATACGCATGAAACATAGCTTACATTGTAAATCTGTTATGTCAACTTTGAGGAACTCTTTGCGCAATTTCCTACTGAACACGAGTTGGATATCAAAGTTGGCGTGCCTTGAAGCCATATGGGCTCGTAAACCATTCGGATCGTTTGATTGTACGCGACAAAATACACAATTGAAATTTTGACCCCAAGTCCTAAAAGGACATGCGGTCGAACACTGAAGAATTATTTCTGTATTAAATCTATGTTTTAAGGCTTTTCCGAAACGTGGCTTATAAGTCGCTTTGTAACATTTAAAATTACGCTCGTGCTGTTTTAGTCCATGTTCAGAAAGGAACGTAGCCCCACATTTATCACAAGTAAAGATTTTCGCGTGACTTCTCAAATGCCCGTTTATTTGAGAGAATTCTTGGAAAGTTTTCTCGCAGTCGAGGCACATCCAGACGCCAGACTCATTCTGCTTATACGGCAACACACCGAATGGTACATCGAAATTAACAGTCTTTCCGTGATCACGGGATAAATGACTCATGAATGTCTCAACACTTTGTACATCTTCCGTACACATATTACACTTAAAATGACTTATATCAACTTTCAAATCATCTACAACCTTATAGAAGGCGCTATTGAAATCCGCGTTCATATGTTTCGATTTAACATGATCTCTTAAAGCTTCCATGTGTTCAAACTCGTCGTGACAGTAAGAACACAGTATTCTATTAAATCTAGTCTTAAAGGGAATAGCAGTAGAATGTTTTAGAATCAACACAGCATTTCGCCGTTGTGGGTTCTGCTTAACGGATCTTTCGAATAACCCTTTTTTTGGTTTACTTTCTTTTTCTTTGAGTCCGTCTATATCCCTTGTGGACCCTAAAAAAAAGAAAAGAACCACATCATTATTTCATTCTAATGCATATTAATTTAAGGTTCTTCGATTATAAAACTATCACTGCTTTCATTAAAAAAATTCAAACACATATTCGAATCAGTCAAGGATTTTCAAGCATCAAATTTAGGAAAAAGCAATTAGGTATTATACATCGAAATGTTTTTTCGCAACGTGTTTGTCCAGAAATAGTTGAGTGGTAAATGCCTTTGGGCAGCTGTGGCATGGATAATTAAGTTCGGTGTCTTTTTTAATTCTGTGCGTTCTCGCCATATGGTTATATTTCCCTGATCGCGTTTTGAATGATTTCTGACAAGTCGCACACTCGTATTTATCCGCACCGGTCTTGTAATTGTGGACTTCCATTAGATGTCTCTTTCGCAGTTCCCAATTCGCAAAACGAGGTTTATCCTTACAATAGACACACATATAGGGCGTTGTGGTATGCTGAGTTTTCACGTGAATATTCCTCTCTTCCAAAGTAGAAAACGTAGCGACGCAACGACTGCAATTGTATTTATTCTCATGAGGTATTTTAGTGTGAGCGATCATCGCAGACTCTGTTATAAAACCTTCTCCACAAGTATCACAAACATAATTTTGGAAGTGTTCCGAAGTGTGCTTGTCTAACGAAACGAAATCTTTGAACTCGTTGGGACAAATTGTGCATTTCCAAATGGACCCGTTATTCAGTTTAAAAGGCAAAACGCCTAATTGCGCATCGGAATTGATAGGCTGTTGGTGATCGTTTTTTAAATGATACGTTAGATTATCGAAGTTCTGAATCGGCATAAAACATAATTTGCACTGAAGATCTGTGATGTCAATTTTAAGGAACTCCTTTCCTAATTTCTTATAAAACGCTGCCTGAACGTCATAATTCTCGTGTCTCGTCGCTACATGACTACGAAGAGTACTAGGATCATTAGTCTGAATCCTACAGAATACACAATTGAAGTTACTCTTCCACGTTCTGAAGGGACAAGCCGTGGAACATTGGAGAATAATTTCGGCGTTTGTTCGAGGTTTCATAACCCTACCGTTACGTGGCTTGTAAGCTGTCCTAAAACATTTAACTTGGCGACGATGGTCTCTCAAAGCGTGATCCGAAATAAAAGTAGTCCCACACTTGTCGCAACTAAAATTCATAAAATGTGTAGCTATATGACGGTTAAATTGTACGAATTCTAAATATGATTTCTGACAGTACACGCACAACCAACGCTCGGATGCGTCTTGCTTGTAAGGTAAAACGCCAAAACGCGCGTTAAATTTGACAGACTTATTATGTTCCCCAGATAAGTGGTTCATCAAAGTATCGACATCGTGAATATCTTGATTACATAATTTACATTTTAAATTAGTTATGTCTATTTTAATTAAATTATCTTTTGCCCTATAGAATACATTTTTAAAATCGTTATTAACATGCTCGGTGTTCATATGGTAACGAAGTATCGATAGTGTGTTATACTCGTCGTGACAATACGCGCATAATATTTGACTAAACCGTGTCTTAAAAGGGTAGGCCGTGGAATGCCTGAGTATAAGTTCCGCGTTACGACGCTGTGGCGTCTGATATACGAGTACTATTTTCTTTTTCTCACTCTCACTCTCCCTACGCCCACGAATTTCCAATGTGGACCCTAAAAACAAAAAAGAAATTGGTCAATTACAAACCAAGCACGAACAGCCCTAACTCATCGGGAGGGTGATAACACAAACACTCGCAAACTATTCATCTTTTATTGAGATAAAATACGCGAAGCAACAAATAAACTATCTACAGAATTTAGACTTCCAAGGTAATTTCTGGATGATGAGATTTCATGTGACCTTTGAGGCTGACTTTCTGCGCGAACTGTTTGTTACAAATGACGCAAATAAATCGTTTCGTTTCACTGTGGATCCACATGTGCTGTTTTAAGCTTTTGCTCCGTGAAAACAGTTTCATGCAAACGTTACAACGATAGGGCTTCTCCCCGGTATGACCGGCTCTATGTTCTTCCATTTGCTTCTTAGTGCCGAACTTAAGATCGCAGCAGGGACACGCAAAACTATCGTCACTGTGATTTAATTTGAAGTGATTGTAGAAGTGTTTACGGCTATCGAATGTTTCCTCACAGTCCGGACAAGCGTACATTCTCTTCGGACGTCCGTGCACTTCTACTAAATGTTTCTGTTTCCCTTCCCACGACATAAATCTCTCGCCGCAACTTAGACAACAGAAAGCCCAGCACTGCTTCGATATCTTCAAATGTTCCTTTTTCTTTTCTATCGTAGGGAAGTCTGTCCAGCATTTTCTGCAAACGTGATTGCCCGTATGGCTGCACCGGACGTGATATTTCAACGCTTCGTTGGTTAAATAATTCCGCCCGCAGATATCACACGTGTATTTCTGGTAATGCGAAGTGGTATGCCTGTACAATTTAGTAAGCGACGGCATCTTTTTATCGCAGAGGAAGCACACCCACTTATCAGAATCCATTCGGTACGGATGCATGCCAATTTCAAAACTTGTATCTATCTTTTTAATTCCATGAATATCGCGGAGATGATGAGCGATTTCGTCGAGATTATTACAAGGCGTTAAGCATATTCTGCACCTCAAGTCTGTTAGATCAACTTTGAGATATTCTTTGCCTTTCCCGCAGTGAGCGAATGCGGTTGTCACTGTGAAGGATTTGTGCTGATCGTCTAAGTGATTGCGATAGTCTTTCGGGTCTTCGTATTCTTCACAGCAGTAGACGCATAGCATGGACTTGCCTCGGACCCTGAACGGATACAGCGTGGAATACTGCAACACTAGTTGGGCGTTCCGTTTAGCCATCTGCGTGCGACTGACTCCTTGATCGATTTCTAGAAAAGAAAGAAAAAATCCCTTGTTGACACATTAATTCTTCTGCAACGCTTAAGATTTTTCTGTAATGTTAGAGCAGGTAGAAAAAGTTATAGCCTTAATGATTTTTCCAGTGTTAGGTATACCGAAATTAGTGTTTATAGATCCTTACATAACCTTATGTTTCAATATATTTATATCAAAGCTTTTTATACAGCAATATAATACGTATCTGCATTTAGAATTATTATCGATTTTGAGACAATGTTGACTGAACAAGAATACTTCAAATCATAAACTAAGAAACCCATGGATATTTAAGTACATTTGTAGTTATTAATATAATGTAATTAGTAGTGGTTATGTGTGTAAAAACGTCATACAAAACAAAACCGTAATTATTTTAAGAAAGCTACTTTAAAATTGAATCGCTTAGATATATTAATTTTCAATAGTTTGAAGCAATATTTATATAGAACAAATTTTTCTAATTACATTTGCAATTAAATGTTTTGTATTTCTGGATGATGGGTCTTCATGTGGGACTTATAACTAACGCGCTGATTGAACTGTTTGTTACACAGAGTGCACTCAAATCGTTTATATTCACTGTGTATCCACATGTGTTGCGCCAAGTTAGCCTTCCTCGGGAACGACTTCGAGCACACATCACAATCAAATAACTTCAACCCAGTATGGACGACAGTATGCTGTTCTAAATGACGCTTCGTACTAAATTTCCTTCCACACCAGGAACAGACAAAAGTAACACCCGCATGGGTTGTCGAGAAATGAATTCTATAAGAATTTCTCGAAGCAAAAACTTTTCCACATTCGGGGCAAGAATGGGTCTTCTTCGCGTGACCGTGCACGCTGACCAAGTGCTGTTCCTTCTCCGACCACTTCATGAACCTCAGAGCGCAGATGTAACATTGATACGGCCAGCATTTCGGCGATGATTCAACGTGCTGACGTTTCGCGTCCAGCGAATCGAACGTCTGTTTACATCGCCTGCAAATCCGTTCGTTGGGTATGTGAGAGAACCTCATGTGCTGCTGTAGCGACCCATTCGTCGTGTAAGACTTCCCACACTCCTCGCAAGTAAAGTTCTGATAGTGCACCGACATGTGCCGACTCAGCTGACGAAGACAAGGAAAATTTCTATCGCATACTCCACACAGAAGCTTATCGTTTTCAAACTTGAACGGCTGAATGCCGAGATGAAAATCGAAGTTAATTTTATGGTCGTGAACGTCATTCAAATGTTTGGCGACTTCGTCTAACTTCTTGAAAGTTTGGCTGCAGATTCTGCAGCGAAGATCCGTGATGTCAGCTTTGAGATAGCCTTCGTACGGGCAATGAGCGAACGCGGTCTCGACTTTGAAGGTACCGTGTTCTTCCTCCATATGCTTTCTGAATTTATTCGCCTCTGCGTACGACTCGCAACAGTATACGCACATAAGTGACGTCTCGGGCAATCTGAAGGGGTAGACTGTGGAGTATTTCACCACGACCTCGGCATTCCGTCTGGCGAGGGATAACGGACGTACCACGTCTAAAACAGACAGAAATGCCTTTGATCAAATTCTCTGCTAAGGTTTCCATTGGCTAACGATTATAACATCCGGGAATCGACAGACACTCGCTTCTTTCCTAATATCTAAGTATCCTTTGCACTCGAAAAACATTTTTTGTGATATATCGAAAACCAGAGTTTAATAGAGCGACTCAAGAGCTATTTAGCTAGAGGAACACTTAATAAAATCACTGGACTTTGGTATTCATTCATCTGATAGCAATAAAAACAAGGCAATATGATCAACATACACATAAGATTTCTGAAAGCATCTTGCTCTTTATTCAATAGTGGAAAGTCTATTTTTATATGTATTCGGGAAATATTAAAACGTAACCAATTAGTTTCAAACGTATTTTTATTTCGTGCTAACGATCTACATTATTCTGTACAATGTCTCACATAGACTATGAAACGAAAACAATATACCAAGCTAACTCTAACGTAACGTAATGTAACAAATAACTAAAATTATATATTTAATTAGATGCAACAATATGACCGAATCCTCAAACAATGTCTAAACTGTCTGTCTAGTTTTCATTAAAATTGGTGTTATCATATTTGAGCGCGATGCTTAAAGCTTATTTAACAATTTGTTTGACAATTCGGTCGATAACCCATAAACAATAAGATTTAAAGAAGTACAACATTAATTTTCTTTTTAAACAGTCTTGGTTTTATATTTGACAAACTTGAAAAGCCTTTACTCTTTCTTCTTTTTTGTCTTTAATACAAAAATGTTAACATTATCGTGATAAAAATTTTAAAAATAAAACTAAATTCGCCTAATCATAGCATAAGTGTAACATCATTCATCATTTTTTAAGACGGTGAGGACCATTTTCGCGTTATTATTTTGCATGCCTTGAAAGTCAACGAGATCGGGGTGGTAAGACTTCATATGGGTCTTCCAACTGACCCTCTGGTTAAATTGTTTATTGCACAACGTACAGCTAAATCTCTTTAATTCACTATGTATCCACATGTGCTGGACCAAATTCTTCTTTCTCGGAAAAGATTTCGAACAAACCGGACAGGGAAAGAGTTTTTCTTTCGTATGTATAACTCTATGATTCTCCAAATTGCGTTTAGTATCAAACTTTAAGCCACAACACGTGCAAATAAAATTATCGTCCGTATGCAAAATTTTAAAGTGAACTCTATATTTCTTTCTATCTGGAAACACTTCGCCGCATTCAGGACAGATATACGTTTTCTTTGGAGCTCCATGAACTTCTGTCATATGAGTCTGTTTGATGTTCCACGTCAAAAATCTTTCCCCACAAATATTGCACAAGTGTGACCAACATCTCTTCGACTCGCTCAAATGTTCCCTCTTTTCTGTTAACGTCGCGAAGGTTTTCTTACATTTCCTGCAAATTCTTTCCTGACCGGTGTGCGTGTACGTGATATGGTGCTTTAGAGTTGTTATCGTCGAATATGACTTTCCGCATGCTTCACAAGTGTATTTAAGGAAATGCGACTGTGTGTGTCGTGATAACTGTCTTAGGCACAACGCTTTCGAACTGCAAATGGCACATGCCAATTTATCCTTCTCTAATTTAAACGGCTGCATTCCCAATTCGAACGCCAAGTCGAGCGGTTGTTCGTGTTTGTGGTACAAATGTTGAGCAATGTCCTCTAAGCTATCGAACGGTTCCATACAGAGGCGACAACGTAAGTCCGTGCAATCGGCTTTTATGTAACCTTCGGTGCAGTGGACGAAGGCCATTCGCACATTGAAGGTTTGGTGTTCCTCGTCCATATGCTTCCTGTAGGTCGCGGGATCGTCATAGCTGTCGCAACAGTACACACAAACCATGGAATCTTCCGGAAGCCTGAACGGGTACGCTGTGGTAAATTTCACGATATACTCCGCATTGCGCCTCGCCATGAAATACGCATCATTTTTGTCTAGAACAAAAAGAAATCCCTGGGTCATTCATTTGCTCGATCGGTAACTTATGTTACTTCTTAATCCTCTTCAAAATTAAATTCGTATATGATCTTTTAAAATGTGATTAATCGTTTTATAGCCTATTTCGTTTTTAGTTTTACATTTCGTCATCTTCTCTCTGGGTCCATTGTTGTCAACTGAAATAATTTTTATGCCGTTTTCTTAAGAAACTATGTGTTTAAATTAGATTAATCGTGTAGTATAAGACTTTTAATAAGCTTTAGATTTGTTTTATAATAATTTAATGCTAGTGATGCAGTTGAATATATTCAATTAAACGTAAGCGATAGAAATCACCCCTATCAAATTTTGGGCAATCTTATGTGTATTTGTCAACACAAACCGTAAACCACGTTACTTGATGGAATATTACTGTAGCTTTAAAAATATCCTAAAATAATAAAATTCTAGGAGCTTTTCTATGAATTGTCTACAAAATATCTTGTTTGTTTTGCCCAATTCATGTTCATAATTTTGATTTTTGTTTTATATTGTTGTAGAAACTTAATCTACTTTAAGCAGAATAAAGATTTTATAAGTAAATTCTGTATACTCTAGCGTCTACTTGGAGTAAATTACAGTTAACCTACACGGATGCTATTAATAGAAATCTTTAATTTGAGGGGGAATTGAATATAGTTGATATTTAATTGTAGATATATTATGTTAAACGCGCTAAGAAAAAGATCTCTCATATTTTACTATACATTTAATTAATATACATAATGATTAACAAAAATAGTCCTTGTTAACAATGACAGTAAAATACTTAGAATTAAAACTAGATTTAAAAAAAACAACATAACTTGTGTTTTTCAAATAAAACTTAAAACATAATTTTCATTTTGCTAACTTTCCTTAAATGCAACTCACGATAAAACCGCGATGTCATTTTCCGAAATGCCTTAAAAATATCATAATTTTGACGCCAAAGAGTTGGAACGAACGATCACAAATTTCCCAATTCCGGATGATAAGACTTCATGTGACTCTTCCAGCTGACGCGTTGGTTGAACTGTTTATTGCATATCGTACACGAAAATCTCTTAAATTCACTATGAATCCAACTATGCTGGATCAAGTTCTTCTTACGAGCAAACGATTTCGAGCAGACACTACACGTAAATGATCTTTCCTTCGTATGAATCACTCTATGCTCCAAAAGTCCTCTTTTATTGTCGAACTTTAACCCGCAATGAGAACAAGGGAATATGTCGTTTGTGTGCGAGAGGATAAAATGGGCACGATAGGGATGCCACTTATCGAAGACTTTATCGCAATCTGGGCATTGGTAATTTTTGGGCTTCTGGCCGTGGACTTCAGCCAAATGTTCCGTTCTCAGCTTCCTAGACACGAATCTCTTTCCGCAAAGGTTACAGCTCTGAGGCCAACAACGTTCTGAAGAAAGAACATGAGCTCGTCTCTCTTCGCAACTGGCAAAGGACTTTTTACATTTCATGCAGATTTTGTACTCGCTGTGACTGTACTGCATATGTCGCGTCAGATTCTCCTTATTCACGTACGACTTCCCGCAAGCATCACACGTGTACTTGTGATAGTGACAGCTTGTATGGCGACTGAGTTCACGAAGACTTGGAAGCTTTATATTGCATAGAGCACAGACCCATTTTTCTGGACCCAATTTAAACATCTGCATGCCAACCTCGATTTTGAGGTTAATATCCTTTCCGTGCTTTTGGACTAAATGCTGAGCTATCGACCCAATAGTGTCACATGGTTCTGAACAGATTCGACATTGGAGATCGAGACAGTCAACTTTTAGGTACTCCGAGTAATTATTTGACGAGTGTGCGAAGGCCGTGTCGACGTTGTAATCATCGTGCTCCGTTTTCACGTGCAAACGGTACTGCTTCGGATCGTCATATTGCTCGCAGCAGTAGACACATACCATTGAATTACTGGGTATCCTAAACGGATACACCGTTGAATATTTCAAGACTACCTTCGCGTTGAGACGCGCCGAGACTAACCAATCCACTTCTAGAACAAAGAGAATAAGTGCCTTTGACAATGTGTACTTTTAGTGAACTTAGATTTTTAAGGGATACCTACAACGGTTTCGAACGTTGTATGTGATGTCATGATATAGTGTTTATAAAAGAAATAGGTATAAATGATGTTTCATAACTATATTTTAATCAGGTTTACCTTTAAACCAAAATGGCACTTTCAACTAAGTATACACCTACTACCTTCCAGTTTTCGGGTCCTAAGATACTTAATTTAAAACCTAGTCTAATCTTAGAAATATCATATTTTAGAGTTTTCTTCGGGTTTTCGTCGTTTGGAAAAATTGAAAAATTATATCCAATTGGCAATCCGAAAACAACACGATATTTTCTCGACAAATTTTTGTCAAAATTTTATCAAGTCACTTTTATTACATTTAGATTAAGTATGAATCATTATTCCAATTTTTTATGTGTATAATATTCCTTTTCTAACAACTTTATTAATACGTTTACTTGAAATGTCACATTGATACTAAAATTATAAGTAGATAAGAGAGCAGTAGAAAGAAAAATAATAAAAGAAAATATGAAAGAATTTAATAAAATATTATATAAGCTTTTAAGTTTTAAGACGTTGAATTTACTATTAGGACATGGCGAATTAGAGTGGTCAAATAACTGAATTTCATATTCCTAACACAATGCGTGCAAGTGTAAGGACCCTTGGAAAATAACTCATGACTATAATAGAACTGAGTCTAACGCATTTAATTACAATATGTACAATATCTATCCGTTAATTACGTGGATCTGTATCATATGGAACTCAACACTTCAAAAGTCATCTTTCTTGACAGTTCGACATACACTTCTTTATAATTTTCTGGCGAGCCTTCTTAGCTTCCGAAATATCCATTTTAGTCACAAGTGGACCTTATCGTTCAGAGTTACGGTGTATTCTATATGTTTTAGGAACCCGGCCGGATTTAAGTAACTTGTATTCTTGAAAATATTACAGAAATGTTCTTATTAAAGTGTCATGATGGTTGTTGAAGCTTTGAAGAAAGAGTTGGAGGTTCGAAAACACGTCCCTAATCACATTAATTGTATAACAGCATTCTTTTTACTAAATCTAACGCTTTCTTGTGGTCTATTATAATTAATAGAATCCAATTGGATCTAAACTTTCACAGCCCAAAATCGAAGCTACGGAACCGCCATTAAGGTAGTCGGATTTTTAAATTCCTAAACAACTTAATGAGGCGGAGGCGGGTATCTGTTAATTATTCATTATTTTCGAATAAAATAAATTTCTTCAACGAGATATAAGCACTTACACGTTAGATTTAACGCTTTAGTATATCAGTAACTCAAAGAGTATACTTTATAAATTTAGTTAAAAAAAAATCTTTTTTTTAAAGAAAGGAAACTTTTATCAATGTGTCTTAGTAATGATGTATATCGGATATTGATCAATGTTTTGCTATATTGCAGCAGAGAAAAAATAATAAATAAAACATTCATTAGTTATAATATATAGTATTTAATTAATTTTTGTTATCTTAAGGCGCAAATTACAATGTTATCTACATAATATAAAGCCGACACAATTGAGAATCCGAAAACTACCACTTTTTAAAAACTATTTTTAAATCCATAATTTAAATACATCCTATTTTTTCCCATCCTAATACAATAGAACTAACGACAATGCTCTTTAATTTAACCAGATCTATCATCTTGTAAAATCAAGAAATTCCTAAACTCTAGAATGTTCTAATAAATTCAGGCAGTATAGCTAACGTGCGTCGACAGATGTCGCTTATATCGCGAACGACAGATGAACTTCATGCCACAATGCTTGCAAACCACGCAATCCTTGGAATGTTTCAATTTGAAATGTTGGTAGTACGCACTGCCCTTACTGAAGGTGATATTGCAGTCGGCACAACGGTCTATACGCTTACTCTGCCCATGCTCAGTCTCCATATGCCGCTTCCGAATCTTCCAATCGTGGAACCTTTCCGGACATTTAGAACAACAGTACGCCATGCAGGATTTCTCCGTTCTCCGATGTTTTTCCTTCGCCTCCATGTTGGGGAAAACTTTGCCACAACGTCGACAAGAAACCTTGTACTCTTGGTGCTTGGAACGCACGTGCCGTAATAAACCAGTCGTGGCGACGTAACTTTTACCACAGAAGTGGCAAACGTAGCTCAGAAAATGAGTAATCGTATGTCTATTCAGGTGGAATAGGGATGGGCAGCTCTTGGCACAGACGACGCAATTGAAGGCGTCCCTACGTAGCACATACGGCATGACACCCAATCTCGCGTTTAAATCGATCGCCTCATTGTGTACCAGCTTGAGATGTTCCGCTATTGATTCTAAGGTTTCGAACTGTTGGTTACACAGCCTACACTTCAGCTCAGTCAGATCCGCCTTTATGAACTCTAGTTTGGGCAGATTGTAGAACGCGACCTTTATATTGAAGATGCTGTGTTCCTCGTCCATATGACGCCTGAACACGTCAGGATCGTCGTACAATTCCTGGCAGTAGACGCACACAATGCACTTATCGTTTACTCTGAAGGGGTACGCGGTCGTACATTTTATGATCGTCCCGGCGTTACTGCGCGCAGGATCGGACCATTCCTCTAAAACAAAAAAATGACCGCTATACCGACTGCACTGAATTTCCACAACATTTTTTTTTCGATACGTTCTTTCGTTTCTTCCGAGATTTTTATGTCCATTTTTTATATTTTTGTAATAAAACATTTTTATCGACAATGCGATACGTCTATTCAAGTCTTTAAGCCTAGCGATATGTATGGTAACGAGTACGTAATGTAGTTAAAATAGTTATATAATGAAGACGATATTTTAAGATCAGCTGAAAATTACTATCGGGAACGGAAAATCCGAAGTTTGGGTTCATTTTTATACACAACAGAAACAAATTGACAAATGAAATTATATTAAAAACCATAATAAGAATATAATTAAAAAACTTCGTTATCATTTCATTTGGCATCTTGTTTGAATTAAAGTAAGATTTCTGGACGGATTCATTCATTACTTTTGAGCCATTGAAGTTAGATTATAAAAGAAATCTAAATTCAAGACTCTCAAATACATAGGAATAAATAAAGATAATAATACTCTTTCAATATAATTCGTCCAAAAATCTAATAAAAGACCATATTGGGCCTGAGTGTGGACATGTATCAGAATAAAAAAAAAATTGTCTGTGATCGGCATCAATTTGATTATTTACAAATAAATATAAAACTATTTCATTTGCAACTACCACACCGGTTTGCAGACTTACCTGACTCGACGGTATACTAAAATATTCTCTGAATTAATTTGTTTTTGGATAAATTCAATGGTTTGAAAAATTACTAAATTTTAATTACTTTTTATTAACAAAAATAGCAAGATGATAATCACATAATATTAAGTAATCTATATTATGTGATGTACATTTGTAGCACCATTATTTAAATTTGATTTCAACAAACATAATAATAATAATGAGGTAGAAAATAAACGAAGATCTGAGAAGGGAATTAGGCTTCCGGCAGTCTCATTCACTATATAAAAGGCACCTATATTAAACATGTTACGCTGATTTACTGTGAAAGTGTGGTACTGCCCCAAAGAGTATATTTATTGTAGTCAGTGGACCACAACAACTAACCACAGTAATGATTTATAGAAAACATATACATTTTACCTAAATAGATACATATAGAGACATGTCCACGCTCATTTAATGTTATCATGCAAACATTATCACGCAATTGTCAGATTTTCTGCTGTATTTTTTTTAAATAACAGAAAATGTTTATCATTTACTTCTATGACCATAGATTATTATGTTTAGGTGAGTCTTTGTGTCAAAATGTAAATTAAAATTATACATGAATTATATTAAATGATGATTAATGGAACATATTAAATTATTTGTAAATATTGGATGAATTGTTAGATAAACGAACATAGACTAATTCCAGACTTTAAAAAAGTGTTTGTAACCAAAAGCGAAGAAAAAATTCTGATTCAAAAATTCTGTTGTAGTAAAAAGGCTAGAAGATGTTTATAAGATAATGTTATAATTTATCTTTTCTTAATCTTACTAACGATACTACTTACTTACTATAGTTTATCTATACTAATATTATAAAGAGGAAATATTTGTTTGTTTGTTTGTATTGAAT
>DVTA01000025.1:0-15244 GCA_018233265.1 Junonia stemosa | reverse complement strand
AAGGTAACTCTAATATTTTTATATATATTGGTACTATTTTACTAAATGTAGAAAAGCAAACGAGCATGATTTATTTAACCGTAAAAGTGTTAATACGGTTCCATTATCCAAACTACCCCACTTTTTGAGTCTTATTAAATATTTCAATCGTCTCAGATTTTTTAATTACTGGAATTGTCTTATGCTGAAGTAAAATCAAATTAAGTATTACGTGGGTCAATTATTTCCAGATCATTTACTTCCTTGGGTCACTTCATTATAGGGTTTGCTTCAAACATTCTTTGAATTTACCCATAAAGTCGAAATAACATTCTGACGATCCTTGAATATTTCTCAGCAATACTTAAGTAATCATAAGTCCTTGTCTTGTGAAAGTTGCCAATAAAATAGGTCTAAAAACTAAATCCCCTCGTATATCAAGGGAAAAAAGACATGTCCCTATTCTGAAAACAGTCCGGACGTCAAAACAAGGTTGTTAACAAACATGCAGTTCGCGCAACACGAGTTAGTGAAAATGTCAGTTGGACATATCGTAGCAGCTGCGCGGCGACGGAAATATTTTGTATAGGGTTGGACCGCGTATCGTCAAAAAATATCGATAGAATCAGATCATAATGTTACTTTGACTTGTGAACCTAATTCTGATGTTAAATTTTTTAGGTAGTTAAGTGGCAATTGATAAGTTGGCGAGAATTAGTACAATTACAAAAACGGATCGCTTTAGGCGGTTTCATTGTTTGAGAGACGAAAGGGAGAGGATGTAATTAGGAGCTAATGCTGTACAATTTTAAAGACTTTCACTTTTATAATGTGTGAAATTTTAAACCAATTAAGATGTATAAAATATCAAAGTTTTTTTTTAATTTCATTTGTTCTTAAATAAAGCAATAAATCATAACATTATATTCGTGTAGCCCTTAACTGACAAACTAGTGAAATAATTTTCAATATCCAATTAATAAGACGACTACAAAGATATCTTCGTAAAAATATAGTAAAAACATCGATAACGTTTAAAAAAGACTTTATCGATAAATTGACACCCCTATCCAATAGCAGTATGTCACTAAACTCGAGATTATAAAATCGTCATAATCATAACTCAATTAAATCTTTTATATTTATACGCCTCATTAAATCAACATATTGTGATACTAAATTAGACTTATTATGAGAATACAAATGTCTACTTATTTCAATATTATTCAAATGGCCAACCGAAATGTACGTTATACAAGCACGATTATATTTCTTGTATTTTATTAGCAGTGTAAATGTCAGTAGGAATTAGGTTTGCGATTACATTACATTGTTATATAGAGCTTGGAAAATACCTATCTTGCTTGTGTTTAAGGTTTTACATGTCAATAATTATGGAATCCTATTTAGTATAATTTAAGGTATATTATTTTTTAATCATCTTGATTTTGAATAGAAGATTTCATGTAAAGCCTGCTTGATCTGAAACTTTGATAACTTTTACTTAAATTCTAACATCTAACAAAGGCGTATTTCCGCGTGATGTTTTCCTTCACTTTAAACTATTGAATATTTATCTAAATTAATGATAATATTTTTAATTTTAATCCTCACTCCAAGAACTGTCACACCGTGAGATTAATTCCTACATTTTTTCTTCTCTTTGGTGAAATTTACCACACGAACCAATTCTAAAACGAACTAAGAAGATTGATCGAAAAACAATGATTCGAAAGTGCCAAACCGAATAGCCAATCCGTACAAAGCATATCTTGGATTTGAATTTAACGCTCTAGTTGCAAATTCTCTCATCGACACCTCAGGCCCGGATTCTGTATGATAAATTAAAACGCGTAACGCGCGATTCGCTAGTCATTCGCTTGCAAATAACGCACTCGTTCGTGTCTCAATTTGACACACAGAATCAGGCCCCAGTTCTATCATTGCAAATTCGAAGTGAACATCCGCAAATAATTGACAATCACAAAAAGTGATTGGATATAACGTAATTTATTAACGTGCAATTGGTTCATTTAACTTGCAAAAGTAAGGTGTAATAATGGAAACAAGCGTTCTGGAACTGTTAAAACGATTTTAATTACGTAAATCGTTTTATACGAATTGCCAGTTTAAAATATTCGTATGAAACGCAGGTGGCTATCACAATATTGGGTGACAATTAAAATGAGTTGGCGACACCGGGCAATTATCAATTTGTATGTAATTATGCTCTACGTGCTGTATCGACCACGACATTTTGACAATCAATAGTTGAAACAGTGGAATCGAATTAAATTGAGGATGTTTTAAATGAAAATAGTAATATTATACAAAGCATAATTAATTTAGTTTTGATAATAATCGATTAGTATGTCGAAAGGTAACTGATGTCTGCCTCTAAATCTATCAGATTAGTTTTCACGCCTCCACAGCTGATTAATAATGAATTGTCGATAAATATAGATCTACCAAGAAAATCCGCAAGAGTTAGTTTGTAATAATTGAAATTATTCATTCACATTATTTATAAACTACAGCTAACTCAAACTACAAAAACATTATATACTTACATATTTTATTTATCTGTATGGATAATATAGAAGATATAACAAAATTATAATTCTCTATGTTTATATAATAATAATCATCGACAACAACGCCCCCTACGCATCATGGATTCGCGTTAAATTATACAAATTATTTCCTACATTCTCATTGGCTGATATCTGACACGCAAGAGTATAATTTTAGCGTCACAATAGTTTATGATATGGGCGCAGCTGTCACGATAAAACATCGAAATTAAAAAACATAACGTCGTTTTATAACTTCATCATTTTTAGGGTTCCGATAACTTATAAACAAAAACCCAGAACACTAAGAGTATATAGGGCCATAGGTGGTGTTTCGAATTGACGGATTTAAAATATTAAGGAACTGTTTAAATGTTCAAGAAAATCTTCTGTCAAGTAACTTCAATCGCAAAATAAGTACCTTACTTGGTATAGGATCTGGTTCATGAACTGGATCACTACTGTGAAACGCCAAGGATGACTTTGTTCATTAAATTAGTGACAAGTAGCTTATTCTAGACATTCTTTGAAAATTGTGATCTGATCTCCGTAGCCCTAGGCCCTAAGATAAATAATATTTTATTTTATGAACTATCGATTGATGGTCGTTTCTGTAGTGACTGAAGATGTTTAGGTATAATAAAATTATTTCTTGACCAATGTGAACACTGAAAGTTGGGTTATAATATATTCATTTTGCAATATAGAAATCTGTAATTTCGCTCACTGCGGATTTTTCGAAATTCCATCCCTAAATTCCCTAAGAGGGTATAAAGTGATAAATATAAGTTTGTATGCAAAATATGCGTGATTGAAACTATGGGCAACTGCTCGTTATCCATAAAGTTAAAGAATTAATAGGTTTGATCGCGTTAATTTTAGCTTAACCGTCTACGCATAAAAACTGTTTGATAATGAACTACCAGTGAAATTAAAAAAAAAAAGTATTTTGAAATACAAACATCTAAGAAATCTATAAGTAAGCCATATAATTATATAAAAAATTTGAAGTTCCAGCGAAAGCCCAGTTAAGTTCAAGACAGAATAATCACACAACACTCAATAACTTGACAACTGCTAGTCATAACTTGTAACTAAACGTTGTGGTTTCATTTCTCAAGAATACAAGCATACAACTAATTATACCCAACCTTAAATCATCTAAACAATTAAGCGGACACTGGTACTAAGCGTCAAAACTAATAAAAGACACCTGGCTATGTTCGTGTCATGGAAATTAGTTAAAAATAAACATATAAAGTGCCGACAATGCACCGTGTGATACACAAAGGAGGTGACAAACATCGTAAACGTTTAGGACTAAAATTAAATCTCGAAATCTTCAATCATTTATTATGGTATGGGGAGCTATTCTGGTGTAGTAATAATTGTTAGCGATAAAATTTGTGCATGTGTATGGTGTTTCGATTTTAGATTCGGTAGTAGTTGGATTAATATTTTGGACAAAAGCTACATATATTGTTACCCCTCAACTAATTTCTTTCCGTCTTTACAAAATGTATTTGATGTTGTAAAAACAAGCTCGTTATGTTTTAGGAGTTGAATTTTGATTGCAACTTGCTTTATGTTATCGTAAATTCTAAATGGTGCCTGATATAGATTTAAATGGTGTTCCTCGAAACCGCGTTATCCATTTCGAAAGTAGAAAAAATCTGATAAGTATAAAATAGTTTCTGAAAAAAGTCATCATTTTTCTCCAAGCCTAAAAATAGTATCGAATTCGAATATATCATAAATATCGCAAGACATCGGAATAGCCGTCCAGTTATTTATATCATTTATCGTCTGAAGATCGTCACGAGCGAGTGTTCAGTGAATTTTGAGCTTGTCTTTTATAAATTGCATTCCGCGTGGCCGAGTCTGTCCCTTAAGAATTATTGCCTCGCGTCCTATTTGATGAATTCGAGCTACAATGAACCAGTACGATTTGACCCGTCTTGTTACAAACTTGTTGCATTTCTGAAACAACAAGTCGTTTTTGATGGTCCTTTTTAACTGGACAGTAGGCGCCACGTATTTCAAGTCGATTTTCTCTTTTCGATGAAATGTCAGAAATGATTTTTAAATTATTGTAAAGTCCGAACGCACTTCAAAGTGGGTTATTTTTGTTGGTGGTGTTTTATTTGGATTTAAACAGTTTTAGTGTAAAATGTTTTTTGTGTAAATTTAGCATAAATATGGGTTCTTGTGTTTGCAAAACACTAATTTAAAAGTTTAAAGGACCTGTTTTAAGATTGTATAATTTTAGTTATATTTATTAGTTCGTAATAAAATAAGTTTAATGTCTAGTTAAAAAAAAAAAAACATTTTTTTTGTCGAAAACCTAGTCTACAGCATATAAAAGCCAGCAAAAAATAATTAATAAGCGAGAGAAGTAGAGTGTAATCCGGCCAAAACTAACAGTTTTGACATAATTTTATCAAAGTATTTGTATTTTCTACTTTAAAAGAATATGTTTTCGAAACAAAATACTTTTTCAAATATATTGTTGTGTCTAAGAAACAGTGTAATATAAATTTTTTCTTGTTCTTAATACAGTTGGTTTTTGGTTAAATAACGACAAAAGTTAAGTAATAATGAAACAAAAGGATAACCTTAATAAATTTACAAAAGAAGTTGACCTCTGAAACGAGAAGACTTATTGTGAGGTACTCGTACCTTCGTTCCTAATAAAAGTCTTATATAAAAAGTCTAACAGATGTTAGGAAAGTAAATAGTAATACTGAATATTGGAATAAAAGAAAGCAATTCAGTCAATTAATAAAAGTTCTTTGTTCTAACGATAAATTTTTGTAGTACCTAGTATCAAAATTATTTTCTATTATATTAAATTGGCGTAAAAATAATAAAGCCTACTTGACATCAACTAACAATATTTTTCACCTTCACCGACCGACTGACTTAAAAAATATGTTGAATAAAAAAACTAGATTTTTAGTTTGCTGTTGATGTCGATTTATTTTTTTTTTTATCTAATTATAATATTATAGGTAATTAAGATATTTTTATGAGAATAGTGGGTAAACCAGGTGGTGGATCACCCTCTGTAAAGGTCCGATTGACAGCTGTCCATATTTGCAGCACCATTCGTCAACGGTCATTGGAGTCATTCAGCAACGTCTTTTAATTTTCTAATATTTGGGCTTTTAACGTGTATGTATATGTTAGAACTGATTCTTTCTCAACCTATTTGAACACTATATCTGACGATGTACGGATTAAGACAGTAATATTTACAAGCCGTAATTCTAACTTTCGCCTTATAGTTTCAAACATAAGATTTTTACTATACCATTGTAGGTTATTTTATGTTCATTTTACATGTCGCCACTGCGTAGTTCGTTTCATTAATCTTCGATTAAATCTATAGAGTTTAAATCGCAATGTTCTCACAACCCTTTGAGTATCTTTGCTATCAACTCCAGACCGCCTGAAGCGCTAGTTGCCGCTATTGAGATTACTCTTGTATTGACGTCCTTTGTTTCACTTATAACATTTCGAATTAATATATCTGTGTTATTAACTTTATTTATACATTGTGTGGTTTTGACCATTTATGTGATTGGATTAAAATTATGTTGTAAAATCAAATATTACGAATTTCATAAATCCGCTAAATTCCTCCGTTAATACCATATAGCTTAAAAAGGCAATAACTAATATCAAATTAAACCGTCAATTTCCTTCTTAATTTAGTTGTGTTTAAATGACGGCTACCTACTTCATAATACTTCATTTCTTACTAACAATTTAATCATTCGTAATAATCATTCTTTTATTTACTTATTTACTTAGCAGTTAGTATGTTAACTATGTTAACATTATCCTTTATATTATCGTTACTAAAATGAACTCTGTAGTTGTCACTCCAACAAATCCAATGTTTAGCTCCACGATTATCACTGTCACCGCCATCTTTTATTTTGCTGTCATCCTAATAAATAATAACCTCATTTAGTCAGACTGCGACATTATATCTGTGTGTGCATGTATGTGTTGTTAAAATGTATTCATTTGCGCAAGCCCGTCTAAACACATAAATCAACAGTGCCTTAGGCGGCTTATTAATATTTGCTGATGCTGATGTAAAGTTTATAGAAAGGGCAAAGCGTTTTGACTCATGTTTTACCAACTACCAAAATGTACGTACAAAAATAAATCAAACAGAGAATTTTGTACTTTTTTTTTCAGGTATTTGTAGTAGGTGTGTAGCGTTTGATTTCAATAAACTTCTCCAGGAAATATCTATTGGAAAGTATGTATATCCTTGAAAATATCTGAATATCTAATTTCTAATTTTATGCTCATTGAAATATAGAATACAAAAATATGTTACTGTAGTAAATGTAATAATCTTGGGCTAAAGTGCTACCGAACTACCAAAATATAGTGAGACAAATAATGACATTTAGTCTTAAAGTACCATTTCACAAATAAATTCAAATATTATAATGCATGCAGTGGAACATCCAGAGATTCGTCATCCGCAATGAAAATATAAGAGAGATGTTATCTAAAGCACAGTTGTCCAGTCCAGCTCGGAGAAAGAGCTGCATGAGTATTTGTACAGCTACTTTCAATGAACCCACATTATGATTACAGTATGAAAATTTATTACTGCTTATTTCTATGGTTTGTGTAGAAATAAGAGTTTTTCAGATTTTGCTATGAATACAAGAATAACTGTTGAAAAACATTTTAACGTAATTATAATTTTATAATGCTAATTTATTGGTGACGCCTAGTTGTGTCTTTATAACTGCTGGTATTTACCATTTTCTCTTCTGATTTTCAGAAAAGGAAATAAACGGTGATTGAGAGAAGTCCTATTCACCTTTCTAGTTCTTCCTTCACTCCGTTTTTCTCGATTTCTTTGTTCGCCTTCATTAATGATCACATCCTGCGCTTCTGAATATTTAAGCACTAAAATAAAAAAAATCCTAGTTTATGCGTGAAAATTAAGGAAATAATTTGTTGGAAGAAATTGACGAATTATAGTTATTGAAATCAAACGTCGTGGTCACGGGTAGAGTGTGGTAACATTATTTTGTCTATTTGAAGTGTGAAAGAAATATTATTTACAACGTTTTTTTTTTCGCTTGCGTTGGCTGTGGTTAAAGCACGCGTTAGAGAGATTTTCTTGTTTATTTTCGGTTTCTTTGTGTATTTTCTGTGAAAATAGTTGGTTTTAATTAATTATTGTGTTTTACTAACATTATTGGTTGTGGTAAGTTTATTAACTATAAGTTTTATTTAGTTTAAGGTTGTAATTTTTAGTTTTTATATATAGTGTTTTTAAGTAAATATGGAGGTCGATCGACCTCCCGATCCTCCTGACCCTGGAGGTTCATCGGAAACTCAATTGAGCTCACGAAAACGAGCTGCGGATGTCGATCTTGTTAGCGATCCATCCTCTAAAAAAACAGTCATCCACCCATCCACGGCGAATCCCTCCATCCAATTAATTTATGTCAATCCTTCTTTTGCCGAAGGCCCGAAAACTTATACTGATGACGACAAAGGACCCTTCATTGTCCAGGTCTCTCGTGAAACCCCCGACCCAGCTTCAGGAATTACTGTGCGGGCTATACAGTTCGGCCAATTCTTACACAAACATAAGATTGGTAATATTATAAATGATGGAGTCAAAAATATAGGACGCAACAAAATTACTGTAGAGTTTTCAACTTCAGAAGCTGCCAACGGATTTTTAATAAACCCAGTATTATCTCTATGCAAGTACAAGGCAATCATCCCTACATATAATGTAACTAGAATGGGTCTTGTCAGAGGTGTTCCCGTAGACTGGTCAATGCAAGAGTTCGTTGACTCGTTGGAACTTCCTACTGGTTGTGGTGAAGTTCTAAAGGCTAGACGGCTTAACCGCAAAACCTCTAATGAAGGAGTGACTGCCTGGGTCCCTACCCAGTCAGTTGTTATAACATTCAGAGGTCAAATGCTCCCTTCCCGAGTCTTTTCCTACCATACGTCCCTTCAGGTGGAAACCTACAATCTCCCAACCATCATCTGCCAGAATTGCTGTCGTTACGGCCATATTAAGACACAGTGCAGGTCACAACCTCGATGCTTTAAATGTGCTCAGCCTCACTCCGGAGAGTCATGCAGTGTTCTCAGAGAGAATGCTACATGTCTGTATTGCTCTGCTAAACATTTTGCTACAGAAAAGGAATGTCCCGAGTTCTCGCGACAGCAGTCTATTAAATTAGTCATGGTCCAAGAGAATGTATCATATATGGAAGCATCCACCCGTTTTCCTCCTGTCCGTAGGTCTTATGCAGATATAGCAAAAGAGATGTTCTCTGTCCCTGCTTACTCTCCTAATACTCCTCCTAAGTCAACCTCCATATCTCGTTCCTACCGTGAAACTGTTTTCCGTTCTCCTCGCCCTAGACCTCCCCCAGGTAAAGGGTATGATGTTCAAGCTCATAGGGCAATCATTTCTAATGGTCCTTCCGCTTTACCCAATGGTTGTGCCCTCAATAAAACTTCATCTCCTTCTCCTGTCAATCCTAATCTCCTGGAATCCCTTGTCCAGGCTATCATTAATATTATAGCTCCATGTAGTGATGTCCCTTTACCGCCCAACGTTGCCCAAAACTTGACCCAACTATTTAAAATCCTGAACAATGGCTCCAATCAGCTTCCTTCAGTGGAACTGTAAGAGTATCCGTCCTAAGAAATTCGAACTTATTTCCCTAATCAACCTGCATAATCCTGTCATTATTGGCATCTCGGAAACATGGTTGGTCCCGGAGTCTCGCTTTCGGCTCCCGGGATTTTCCTGTTTGAGGGATGACAGAAGTGACGGGTATGCGGGTAGTGCCATATTTATCCGGCACCATACTCCCTTTTCCCAAATTCCCCTCCCTACCTCCAGCCAGCATTTTAATGCTGTTGCTGTGAGGGCCTTCAACATCTCTTTTCTTTCTCTGTATATTCCTCATCCTTCCTCTGCTCTTCTTCCTGAACTGCGTTCCATTCTTTCTTCCCTTCCTGGCCCCATTGTTGTCATGGGAGACTTCAACGCTCATCATACAGCATGGGGTTCCTACTATTGTGACGGCTTTGCTCAGGGTTTGATTGACATTATTGATGATGTCAGTTTATGCATCCTCAATGATGGCTCTCCTACCCGTAGAGTTTATCCGTCCCAAAACCCTAATTCCGCTGTGGATCTATCCCTAGCATCTCATTCCTTAGCTTCACAATTGTCCTGGGAAATCCTGTCATCTACTTTCGGTAGTGACCATTTCCCTATAGTCCTTTCTTTGAATCAACGATCCATTCCCTCTATTAATCCTTCTCCGCTTCTAAAATACAAGTTGAAAAATGCAGACTGGACGTCTTTCGCTGAATCCGTGGATGATATGCTTGCACCACTCTCTGATCTTAGAGACAGTGGAGGTGTCATACCTTGCTATGAAGGGTTCCTTAAAGCTCTTTTAACATCAGCTGACAGTAACTTCCCAAAAAAACTCCCTTCAAAAAATTTTTGGCGCTCTCCTGCTTGGTGGAATGATGAATGTACCTCTCTGATTCATCTTAGACTGGAAGCAGAGGAGTCATATTCACAAAACATGAATAATGATAATTTCAACCAGTATCAGCGTACAGACGCTAAACTCAAACGTTTAGTGTGTAAAAGAAAAAAATTTGGTTGGACCAGTTTTTGTGAATCCCTTAGTCCTCGTTCACCCTCCTCCATAGTCTGGTACAAACTTAAGAATTTCCGCCGATCCTATAATTCCTCGGATACCTCCTCGAATGACCCCTCCCACTGGCTTAATGACTTTGCAGACAAACTTGCTCCACCTTATGTTCCTTATCAGGACAATTTCTTATGTTCTACGCCAGCATCCAGTACAGATGAAATGGATGCCCCCTTTTCTTTTTCAGAGCTACAATGTGCTCTTAATGGCCTTAAAGATTCGTCTCCAGGGGAAGATGGCGTTCCATATTCTTTTATCCAAAATCTGAGCGATTATTCTAAAAATTTCTTTTTAGACATTATAAACAAATTTTTTATAATGGGAATTGTTCCAGATGCCTGGAAGTCCCAAATAATTATTCCTATATTGAAACCTGGAAAAAGTCCTTCAGACCCTAATTCATACAGACCAATCGCTTTATCATCCACCCTAGCGAAGATTACTGAACACTTGATCAAAAATCGCCTGGAATGGATAATGGAAAGCAGGAATATCCTCTCGCCCTCTCAATTTGGCTTCCGAAAGGGTTTGAGTACAATTGATAGTCTCAGCATACTAACGACAGACATTCGAATTGCCTTTGCTAAAGGGGAGTATCTTGTGGGTATATTTCTTGACATAGCTTCTGCATATGACAATGTACATCTTCCGTTGCTCAGGCAGAAAATGCAACAGCTGAGTATTCCTCCGAGGATTGTCCATTTCATATGTAATCTGCTATTCTGTAGATCCATAACAGTCAGACATGATCTCCTGACCCTTCCCCCCAGACTTGTCTGGAAAGGTCTCCCCCAAGGCTCAGTCCTTAGCCCTCTGCTCTATAGCATTTACACCCACGATCTCGATTTGTCTGTTAATAGTTTTTGTAGTATTCTACAATATGCTGATGACATTGCTCTTTATTATAGATCTAGTTCCATTGAAAATTTGCAATTTCGTTTAAACTCTGCTTTGCATTATCTTGGCCAGTGGCTTACAAACCATGGTTTAAATCTATCTGTCACCAAAAGTCAAGCGGTAGTCTTCACTAGGAAAAGGATCATTCCTGCCCTCGATTTGCACTGTGAGGGTCAGCGCATCAACATTGTAGATAAGGCAAAATTTCTTGGTATAATACTTGATTACAAACTGAATGGAATTTGTCATACTGAGCATATTACCAAGAAATGTGAAAAAGCTCTTAATGTTTTAAGAGCAGTATCAGGCGTCTGGTGGGGAGCTCACCCCTATTCGCTAAAATTATTATATAACGCCATTGTCCGCAGTCATCTGGACTATGGCTTATTTATTTTGGACCCCTTTAACAAATCAGCCTCTGATAAACTGAACAGAATCCAATACCGATGTTTGCGAATTATTCTTGGTGCAATGAAATCAACACCTACTAATGCCCTACAAGTTGAATGTGTTGATCCTCCTTTACAAATAAGAAGGCAGTTTTTGTGTGACCGCTTTGTCATCAAGTCGTTACAGCTGTCCTCTCATCCCCTATGGTCCAGATTGGACAAGCTATCCCATCTTTCTAATCAAAATAGATCCTCCTCACTCCTTTTAAATAGTTTTCTTAAGTTTACCAGTCTTCCTAACCCTTTAATTAGATTTCCTGTTAATCCTCTTTTTTCTACTCCGTTTAATGCCCTTATTTACAGCCCTCATGTCATCACAAATATTGGTCTAATAAAAGGTGCTCCAGATACTAATTCTAAATTTTTGTCAATTTATTATGAAAATTGGTCAGACCACATTCTAATATATACGGATGCATCTAAACTCTCCCCAAACAGCTGTGTAGGTGCGGCTTGTTGGATCCCCAAGTACAAAATTATTTTACAATTTAAATGTCCCCCAGAAACCTCGGTATTTTCCGGCGAGGCTATTGCCTTACTGGAAGCCGTCCTCTTTGCCCTTTCCCATGACTTTCGACAGACCGTTATTCTGACTGACTCGTTAAGCTGCTTGTTAGCTATTAAGGAGAACCCCTTTCGTAGCAGATTGAGATTTTCCATAGTTTTAAAGATTAGAGAGGCATTGTATGCCTGTCATCTAAAAGGATTGCGAGTCTTGTTGGTCTGGATTCCGGGCCACTCTGGCATAATTGGCAATGAGACTGCGGACTCATGTGCTAAGGCTGCCACTGTGACTGGATCTCTTGTGCATTATAAGGTATCAGCTCAAGATCTTCGTGCTGTAGCGAGAACCCACTTGGATAATGCTTGGAAAACATCTTGGATTTCATCAAAATCGGTCAAAGGTAAATTCTACGCATCTCTTCAGCCAGAAATCCCGAGGCGCCCTTGGTTTTTTCTTCATAGACATTTTGATCGTTGGGTTACCTCAACAATCTGCCGGTTGCGTCTCGGGCATGCCTGTACTCCTTTGCACCTTTTGAAGCTTCGAGTGAGAGACCACTCTCTGTGCGAATGTGGTCTTGACGAAGGCAATTTATCCCACATTCTTTTTAACTGTCCTAAACTCTTGTATCCCCTCTATGATGTCCTACCTCCTAAAGTCCCCCGTCCTGTAAATGTTGAATGTCTGTTGATGTTTGTGTTTAGTCCATTTTGTAAATTTTTATGTAAATATATTAAAAGAAATAAGATTAAGTTGTAAATAAATGTTATATATACTTTGTAGTTTAGTTCTAGCAGGTATAAGGGTTTTTGTTTAATATATATGTTTGTGTTGTTCTAGGTTGAGGTTTAACCAAGGAAAGCCTACTATTTTATTTACAGCAAACAAAATTTAATTGCTGACGCGCTTCGATCGCACCGTACAATCTCCTTTGTGTTTTCTCAACCCCACGTGACATTGGCGAAATAATATGTGCTCTAATGGCACAACTAAAAGCCATTAAACCAAAAATTGAATTGAATAGTAGACTAGGAGATAAATTGTTAGGAAAAAGATAAAAATAATTTTAGTAACGTGAAATATGAAATATACACGTTACAACCTTCCTCAATAATGGTGCCATCTAACACAAAAAGTAATCGGCTCATTAATTTTAGAAATTACCCCCTACATGCAAATAATTTTCATAAGTATATATGATTATCAATTACCTTGGAAACAATATATTCATACACAGGATCCAAGGCACCTAGTACTGCTGCGTGGCTACAGTCTCAAAGAACGTCCGCCCAGTCCCGCGCCGCCGCCCGCACCTGATGTACAAGCTGATGTGTATGGGTAAGATTTTATGAATGACAACATTGTCTTTTTAATGGCTGTAGTATTTATTCTGGAAAACGAACACATAACTAGTATCACTCGGCATCAAATGCCAACTAATATTCGTTATGTTAAATACATTACAATTTTTAACGTGTTATCATTGCTGTTCTTGAAATACGCCTACAATAAGTAAATAAACTACGTCAATGCGTATTTTGACATTTGCATTGGCCGGCTGCGTGATCATAGGTTCTACTCTTGAATGGTATTATTAACACAATTTAATATGTTACGACAGTCGCTATTAAGAGTTGGGATCACTTTCAGTCAGTCGTCGCCCTGAATGAGAGATACTTTTATTGCGCATACCCAACAACATTAATACCTCGACTGCTACAAATGTTTCTTCTTTCAAAGACAAAACCGCGCCGCAGTACCTCAACCAAGGGTTCCACCAGCTCAATTCCCCCGCGCCGCAGTCAACCAAGTCAGGAGTAACTGGCTCGCCCCCCCACGACAGCCGCCTTACGCGAACTCGGCCTTGCTGACTCAACTCGCACAGCCGTCGAACCCCCCACCCCCTACGCAGGTAAGTGGTAAGATACTTCTTATATATTGTCGATTTTGTGTATCCATTGTGAGTTTGCAGGAGTTTCATTACAGTGAAGCGTAGAGTATAAGTGTAGAGAATAGTATTATGTCTCAATTATGAAATTCGTTACCGAGTCGGTAAACTTAATCTAGAATATATGTACATATTACTTTAACTTTACCAATAATATTTTACCTATAATTCAAGTAATGTAAAATAGGTATGAGAATTAAAATTAATGTTTTGACTAATCTGCCGGGCCTTGAAATTTTTTGGCCATTAGAGGATAGTGTTACCCGTACTGGAACCAGGGGGCTAGGTACATGATATACCTCGTCCTGGACGGTCTTTAGAGCTCAGAAAGACATTACAACACTTGGCTCCCGGGATCGAGAAGAGGTGCGATTCTAGGGCTGTTGATAAAATGCTGTCGAGGTATCGATATTTTTTTTCGGAAATATCGATTGTTATTAAAAAAAAATTTATCGAGTACGATAAAATATTCTGCACATAAATTTGAAATTTTACAAAAAACCATAAAAAAAATCGCACAGCGTTAAATCATAAGATCTTGGTGGCTAGTTGACATCAAAATTTCATAAGATTATGTGTTCCAGAACACATAATATTATGAAATCGTTACTGCAATAAGTCGATGGTTTCAAGCGCGGTGTGGCAGGTTGCGCCGCTCTGCTGAAACCACGTTGTCTAGATTCATGCCGTTCAGTTGAGGCCACAAGAAGTCCGTAATTATATTCCTGTAACGAATGTCGTTCACAGTCACTGCAATTTCGGCCTCATTTTTGAGGCCACCAACATCGTACGATTTAATACCGTGTGATATTTTTGTATGAGATTTTGTGAATTTTCGGGTTTATGCGAATAAACCCGAAACAATTTGTGGCCTTAAATCGGAAATTCGACGCGTCATTTGTGAGGTGCAGCCCCATCTCTGTGCACAAGTCAGGAAAAATGTCATGTAATGTGTAATAGCTTGTTATCGGAGCATTGGGGGTCATTTGCCGGATATTTTACGCCATACTTAATCTGAACATGTCTTCTTTATGAAAAATATCACAACTCTATCATAAAATCATTGTTTTTTTATTTAAAAATGTAAAGTAGTGCACTCTTATTGGAATATCCTTTATTATATCAGATTTTTTAAATTAATT
>DVTA01000024.1:0-15248 GCA_018233265.1 Junonia stemosa | reverse complement strand
CCATCCTCGCAGCCCCTCCCCCTCCCACTACATTCTTACCTAGCCCCCCCTCCCCCTCCCCCTCGCCTCCAAACATAAAACCCTTCTCTCTCAGCAACCAGTTGACCTAAATACCTGGTTTTTGGGCTCATCTTAAAGGTCTCCTCAAGACGGATCCAAATTTGAGGTCAACAGGGTCAAATAAATAGAAAAAAAAAATGTCGGACCGCTCAGAGAGTTACGGTACCGCCGCATCACGCAGAAGTGCAAGGAAACCCTGTGTAGTCTCAACCACATCATCCAAAACTAAAGCAGAACCACCGACTAAAACGAAACAGCCTACGAAAATGCAGGAACAGGGTAAAATTCAGACAAAGCAGCCCGCTAATCCGTCGACATTACCCATTGAGATACCAGACATCGTTGTAGAGGAGGAGTCCACTTCCAGCGAAGTCGCTGGCATAACTAGAAGTGAAGGAGACGTCCCTCAGCAGACTTCCACCCCGGATCCGGACAAACGCCCTAGGTCCGACTCGGCCCTCCTTCGTATAACGACCCAGATCGGGTCGGCCTCTCTAAGCCGAGCGGACGTTAGTGTCCGTTCGGCGGAAGAGCCTAGGGACACAGAAGGTTCGATAACCTCACACCCTCTGGAGGAGGGGCGTTGCATGAGATGCCGAAAAGAGCCCATGAAATGTTGCAGCGCTCAAAGGCCCGTCTGGAGGAGTCTAGAAACCTGAAGGTTGAGATTAGAGAGGAAGTGTGCGATGGTCTCCACGGACTCTACCAAATGATCCTTACGCTGGCCGATTCTCGTAATAGGCACATCGCAGAGAAAGAAAAAGCGAAGGCCTACTACGAGCATCAATTGTACAGACAAGAAGCCAGGCATAACAAGGACTTGGTTGTGGCCATGAAGACACAAATGGAACAGGCAAATAAAATCATTGAACTTACTGAAAAAACATTCAAGGAAGCGGAAGCAACTAGATGGTTAGTGTTTGAGATGGAGGCTAAATTGGGCGAGCAAAAGAAAACACTGGAACTGATCAAGAATAGGTTAGAACAACATGACCTATATCAAGGGGCTTCGGAAACACCTCAAACGCAACAGACCATATCTCACATGGAGGGAAAGCTCTGCAACATAGAGGGGAAAGTCGGAAAACTCATGGAGCAACTTATGAGCCGAACACCATCACACACTCTGCAACAGGAGCCTGTGACAAGACCACGGCCCGAACCTAAGGATGAGGCGGCCACTGCGTCATACGCTGAGACCCTAAGAAAACCAAGATATGCGGTAATGGTGGAGTCGGTGGACCCGCGCCACTGTAGCGAGGACGTGGTTAAGACACTAAAGGAGAACGTGGATGTGGTCAAACTCGGAGTTGGTATAACCAGTGTCAAAAAGGCTAAAAATCAAAGGGTAGTTCTCACTTGTGAAACGGAGGCTGAGAGGACAGTGCTATCAAAAGCAATCGCCGAGACGGGGCACAACCTCACCGTCTCACAGCCTCCTCGGAGAAACCCTCTCTTAAAATTGACAGGAGTGGTAAGAGACATGAGCGACAGTAGGATTGAGCAAGCTCTCCTCCAACAGAACGCAGGACTCCTTAAATCTATAGATAAAGAAAACATCTCGATTAAAGTAATTCGCAAAACCAAGTCCAGGAATAAGGAAACCTCAAATGTAATAGTTGAGGTAAGTCCACAAGTATGGAACCAACTTCGCGACCGTAAAATAAAGTTAGGGTTCCAAGTGGTGTGGGTCGCCGACCACTCACCATTGATGCAGTGCTATGCGTGCTTGGGCTACAGCCATACTGCCAAAGAATGCCGAAACAGCATCCGATGTGGGTACTGCGCAGACTCGCACGATACAAGAGAGTGCATCAACAGAGGTAAAGAGCCGACCTGCACCAACTGCAAGGCTGCGAATAACGAAAACTTAACCCACCCTGCATATTCCAAAGATTTTCCCGAATGGAACAAATGGGATAGAATAGCCAGAGCAGCTGTAGCATACTGCTAAGAATTAGGCCCGCAAATCCAACCTAATAGTGCATCCCACCCCGCTCGAAGCAATAACTCCTATCCCCCCCCTCATCCAGACCAGACTCCTCCACGCCCACTAAAAATCATCCAATGTAATCTTGGTCGTGGCCAAGTAGCCACACAGGAACTGTTAAGGGAGGCCATTAGGGGAGAATTCACTGTAGCCCTCCTACAGGAGCCATATGTGGGTGCGTCTGGGGAGTTGAAATCCAGTCGTCGAGTTTTTCAAAAAACAATTAATCGCACGAAACCGGTCAAATCAGCCATTATAGTTTTAGATCCAAATCTAACCGTATGGTTTTCTAATAATTTAAGTACCGAGAACATGACTGTTGTTACGTTGGTAAGGGGTAGTTTTAGATTAGGTTTAATTTCTATCTACTGGGAAGATACAATGGACATCGAACCCTATATTGCTAGATTAGAGGAAGCAGTCCAGTCCCTATCGATGGATCATATAATCATCGGTGGCGACTGCAATGCCAAAAGTCCCTGGTGGGGCTGTCGAACGGAGGACGCCCGGGGCGCATCGTATACTGGTTTTCTAGCGCAATACAGCTTCGAGATCATAAACAAGGGACAAACACCAACGTTCTCAGTGATTAGGAATAATAAATTCTGCGAAAGTATTGTGGACACGACGGCCTGCTCGACGGACCTATTCCATAAAATATCAGAATGGCGAGTTGATCCAAACATAGTGGTCAGCTCGGATCATCGGGCCATTACATTTAAAGTCAATACAGGGCAGACCGGGAATACATCCAGAAGACCGTCCACAAAAAAGTACAACACCGCGAAAGCAAATTGGGATCTATTTAAATTGGAACTCTCAAGACTTTTAGACAGTAGCAATTTAAATAAGGAAAGCATTCTCGAGGTAAAAGCACCAGACGAACTAGACCTCCTAGTGGAAGAATACACATCCTCAATTACCACAGCTTGTGACATAGCCATCCCGCCATTGAAACCCCTCAAACCGAACAAACTGAGATGGTGGAACAAGGACCTCAGTCGTATTAGAAGGGACGCAATAAGAATAAGGAATAAGATAAAGAAGGCCAATCCTCTGCGCAGACCGTTTGTTGTTGAGGAGTACACTAAAAGATTAGAGGACTACAAAGCAGCCATCCTGAAGGCCCTAACGCATGATTGGATGACCTTCTGTACTAGACAAGATAGGGAGTCAATCTGGGACCGGGCTTACAGAATCATAAAGAATGTCGGGAGTCAAAGGGAAGATATCCCTCTAGTACGCGAAAATCGCGAATTGAGCGCACAAGATTCGGCTGAACTCCTGGCCTCCACTTTCTATCCACCTGACGACCCATCCACCGACAACCCCTTGCAAAAGGAATTAAGAGAGACAGCAAAAGTTGAAGTCCAGAACTACCTCAAGGACATTAGTACAACGTTAAATCCCTTCACTCCAACCGAGGTTAACAACGTACTGAGCCAGATGCATCCAAAAAAGGCTCCAGGCCAAGATGGACTGACCGCTGATATCTGCCGTATAGCGTTCGAGGTACGCCCTGAAGTACTATTGGGCCTTGCAAACAAATGTATGGAAATTGGCCACTTTCCCAAGCCCTGGAAGCAAGCAAGGATCAGAATCCTCAGGAAACCAGGTAAGGATGATTATACAATCCCTAAGTCTTACCGACCCATTGGCTTGTTACCTGTAATTGGGAAAGTAATTGAAAAGTGTATATGCAATCGCCTAACCTGGAGCTTGGGAAGAGAACAGAAACTAAGCCCAAGACAATATGGGTTCGTACCTCAACGCAGCACCCAGGATGCTTTGTACGATGCGGTTAATTTGATGAGGGAAGGCGTTACAGGAAAGAACATTGTCGCCGTCATATCCTTGGATATTGAGGGCGCGTTTGACAACGCCTGGTGGCCTCAGATATTACGGCAACTAGTTAACATGAATTGTGACAAGCACCTCGTGAGACTTATAGCCAGCTACTTATCCGATAGATCCGTGACCCTGGAGTATGCCGGCTGCGAGGCAACCAGAATCACGAATAAAGGTTGCATACAGGGTTCGACCGCTGGGCCTCTAATGTGGAACCTCATCATGGACCCACTCCTTAATGAGGCAGAGACGCTTCCAGCCCATATCCAAGCTTTCGCGGACGATATCCTGGTCATAGCACAAGCAAAGAACACTCAGGACCTCAACGCAAAGGTAAACTCCACACTACAGGTAGTACAAAGATGGGGGGAAATTAACAAACTACGTTTTGCGCCGCATAAAACACAAGTACTATTACTGACTAGGAAATTAAAATATGATGCTCCAAATTTTAGGCTTTATGACAGTCAGCTAACTATTTCTCCAACAATCCGGCTGCTTGGCCTGACGCTTGATTCTAACCTCAATTTCCTATGTCATCTAGAGAAAACAACTCTAAAAGTTACGAATCTCTATAAGAGCATTGCAAGAGCGGCCAGAGCCACATGGGGCTTAAATCCCCATATTTTAAGAACTCTCTATACGGCCGTTTTAGAACCTATTGTACTCTATGGTGCATGCGTATGGGCGCCAATCTCATCCAAAGTTTACGCACGCAAAAAACTGGATAGGATCACCAGAATGTTTGCGATCAAAATATCTAAAGCACACAAAACTGTCTCACTTAATGCTAGCGCCATTCTGAGCGGAATCCTACCTCTCGATCTTAGAGCAAAAGAGGAACTCGAACTATTTGAAATTAAAAGGGGCAAACCCCTCGATTACTATCCGGGTCGAACTTTGGAAGGGAAAATTAGTCCCTATGAGCTCCCGCATCCAGCCAACCGCACCCCACTGGAATTCGGACTAATTAATAGTCTAGAAGAAATGACCGATGTTAACCGCGAACTCTGCATCTACACCGACGGAAGCAAAATCGAAGGAAAAGTCGGTGCCGCATTCGTGGCCTACAAGGATGGAATAGAACTGTTATACAGAACCTACAAGTTGGGGGACCTATGCTCTGTGTTCCAGGCTGAACTCATCGCACTCAGCAAAGCACTGGACTATATAACTAACCGGAGCAACCAAGGTAACCTAACGTGTGCTTATGTTTACTCAGACGCAAGGTCCGCCCTACAAGTTATATCGGACCCCAAACACCTTCAACCCATTGGGGCTGAAATAAGAACCAAGCTGAGTAACCTGAGTACGCAGGGAACGCGGGTCAACTTATTTTGGATCAAATCCCATATCGGTATTCCAGGGAATGAGAGGGCAGACGATCTTGCCAAAGCAGCCGCAACAAAAAAGAAGACCTCCCCAGTATACGATGCAGTCCCGGTGGCCACCGCCAGATGGCACATCAGGGAACATACTATAAACCTATGGCAAGATAGATACAACGACGGAACCACAGCTGGCACTACAAAATTATTCTTTCCCGATGTTAGAATCGCCCATAAAGTTGCGTTAAGCCTGGACATAACTAATAAAGTAGCCCAATTATTTACGGGGCATGGCGGTTTTGCAGACTACTTAACTAAATACGGGCTGAAAACCGATCCGTCGTGTGATTGTGACGGGGTAAGCAAAGAAGACCTACAACACGCCCTATTAAGCTGCCCCAAATTCGACGCCCACAGACTGGAATTCGAGTTAGACAGCGGAGTAAATCTCAACTCGAACACTCTACCCAATATTATAAGTGATAATAAAGTAAGAGAGAAATTCCTTAAATTTGGCCTAAGAATAGTTAAAATATGCAATGTTAGAAATGGTAGTAAAACATAGAGTGAACGTTTTGGCGGATCTGGATCTCACGTAGTAATTGTATAAATAGATGTTAATAGCGTAATTAGTCTAGTTAGTGTAATTAGTTAAGGTAAATGTAGTGTTACGTGTAAATATTGTAATAGAGTTACCGATATAAGAAAATCAAAGTGTACATGGCTATTTGACCGGAATCTGTAAATTCTGCATATTGTAATTGATAGTAGTACAGTACAGATAAAGAAGTAGTTAAATTAGATGTAAGAAATGCATGTAAAACAGGTAATTCCGGCACTTCAAGTGTGGTGGGCGCTACAGTACATGACGTCCATAAGTTTAGTAATTTAGTTTAGTAGTTTATTTGTAAGTAGTTCAAGGAATGCATAGAGCGGGAAAACCCAGAAAAAAAAAATTAAATAAATCTTAATCTAAATAAAACATGTAATCTGTCATAACCTGCAGACGACATTTGCGTATTGGCCTTATCCGAGGCGGCGACACGGGCAGTGGCGACTCAGCTGCGAGTGTGGGCGAACTTGGAACCACATCAGTCTTTTGCTCGTTTACCTCTGGTTGCGGTCTCTCTCCACTAGACTCCTCTCTGACAACCGGCTCACCCATTCTTGGCATCTTTGGACTATCGCTCATTAGTGCCGGTGTCGGAACCCCAGGGGAATCATGCTGCAATGGAGTGTATGGAGCAACTATGGAATTACGCGTAGATCTCCGTCTTAACTGATCGATATGTCTGTGTGATCTTCTCCCTACGTCATCTAAAATGCTATAATCCGTCGCGCCTAACTGTTCCATAACTTTACCCGACACCCATTTATTAGCTCCCTGATACTGTCGCATCCATACATCCTCTCCCGGCTCTAAAGACCGACTTTCCTCTGTTCCTAACTTCCTTTGACGCGTTTGGGCTTCCTTCACTTTTTTATCCCTATCTGGTCTAAGTAAATCTAATTTTGTACGCAAACTACGTCCTAACATTAGAGAAGCAGGGCTTTCCCCAGTAGTACTATGTTCCGTGTTTCTGTAATGTAATAAAAACGTATTAAGAAATGATTGAATGTCCTCTTTTTTACGGATTGCTTTCCGTATTACTTTTTTTATCGTACGTACAGCATTTTCGGCGGCACCGTTTGACGCAGGGTGGTAAGGAGCTGAAAATAAATGTTCTATGCCTAATTTACTTGTAAATTTTGAAAAATCTGTACTTGTAAATGGCGGACCATTGTCGGTTACCATCTGCTTCGGTAACCCCCATCTCGCAAAAACTTCCTCTAATTTATTCAATGTATAACGCGCGGCGGTACTAGGGACAGGATATACCTCGATCCACTTAGTTCGCGCGTCAATTAAAATTAAGTAAATTTTATCTTGAAAAGGACCCAAAAAATCTAAATGAATCCGTGACCAGGGCTTTGAAGGCCACGGCCATGGATTGACAGTATGACGGGTTGGTGCATCCGCCTCCGCGGCACACACCTCGCACTGCTTGCATACCGCCTCCACCGCTTCGTCGATCCCCGCCCACCACACGTAGCTGCGGGCCATCGCTTTAGTTTTACTAACCCCCATATGCGGTTCATGCAAATCCATTAAAACCCTATCCCTACAGTTCTCAGGAATTACCACCCTATGACCCCACATAATACATCCTAATTCCTCGTATAACTCTTTTTTTCTATTAAAATAAGGTTGCAATTCCCTTATTTCATTCTGCTCCGGCCAGCCGCTTTTAATATAAAGTAATATTCTACCTAATAAAGGATCTCGCAATGTTTGTTGTTTAATTTTATTATAATCGAGCAATAATTCACTTTGCGCGAAGTGTAAATAAGTCTGTTCGGGCGGATCGAGAGGTGAGTCATCCCCGCTCCCATTGCGCCCGGGCAGTCGCGATAAGCCATCGGCGCTGTTAAGTTTTGTATTAACATATTCAATATCGTAAGTATACGCAGATAATATTACTGACCATCGTTGCATACGACTCGCTGCCATAGCCGGAATGCCATGTTTGGGGCCAAAAATGCTAACTAGGGGTTTATGATCCGTTCGCAACGTGAAACGCCTACCGTATAAATATTGATGTAATTTTTTTAAACAAAATACAATTGCAAGCGCCTCACGATCGATCTGTGAATAATGCTTCTCGGTCTCTGTTAGCGCGCGCGATACGTACACTACCGGCCGCTCGGCGCCCCCCGGCTCCGGCTGAGCGAGGACGCCGCCGATGCCTCTTGAACTCGCGTCACAAGTTAGAATTAATGGTTTTTGCGCATCGTAGTGGGCTAAGACTTTCGTACTTGTTAAAATTTTTTTAATTTTAATAAACGCTTCTTCGCAATCATTCGACCATTTCCACCCTGTTCCTTTTTTTAATAATTTATATAACGGATACAAAATTTGACTTATGTTTTTAACAAATTTAGCATAAAAATTAACTAAGCCCAAAAATGACCTTAGCTCGGATACATCTTTTGGACGTGGAATTCGAACAATGGCTTCGATTTTATCCTTATCTACCTTAACACCCTCTTTAGATATTACATAACCCAAATATTTAACTTCTTCTACTAAAAATGAACATTTATTTTTTTTTAATTTCATACCATGAGATTGCAATTTATAAAATTCTTTTTCGAGTGTAGTAAAATGCTCCTCGCGACCCCCCTTGGTTCCAATTATGACATCGTCCAGAAATACTTCTACTCCAGGAATATCACCGAGCAACTGGGACATAATACGTTGAAAAATTCCCGGACTAGATGACAGCCCAAATACCAACCTATTATACTTAAATAACCCCCTATGTGTATTAATAACTGTCAAGTCCTTAGAACTATCTAATTCGATTTGGTTGTAGGCTTGCGATAAGTCGATTTTCGAAAACAATTGAGCTCCATTCAAACTAACTAATAAGTCCTCAATTTTCGGTAAAGGATACCTATCGATCAGTAAGACGGGATTAATTGTAATTTTATAATCCGCGCATAAACGTAATCCTCCATCACTTTTACGTACCGGTACTAACGGAGTTGCCCAGTCCGAACTGTTCACCGGTTCAATTATGCCGTCTCGCAGCATTTTATCTAATTCCGCCTCCACTTGACCCTTCAGCGCGTAAGGTAACGGCCTCGCGCGACAGAACACTGGGGTCGCTCCATCCCGCACTCGCAACTGAGCCTTGCCGCCCGTGAAGCACCCCAGCCCGCCACTGAACAGTTGATCATATCTGTTAATTAAAGTTTTTAAATCGTAATTCGACAAATTATTACATTTTTGCACACAATTAATATTTTTATGAAAAGAGGGAATTTGTATTCCTAGCTCGGACAGCCATTGTCTCCCCAATAACGACGTAGTTCCCCCTTCAATAACAAATAAATCTAATTTTTTACATACATTATTATAACAAACATTAGGTCTAATTATCCCTAACGGCTGTATCGAGCTACCATCATAAAACTTAAAGGTTAAGTTTTTTTTTTCTATTACTATATGCTTAAAATATTTATCATACGTTTTCTTGCTAATGCATGACACTGCAGACCCTGTATCTATTTCCATTTTCAATAAAATATTATCTATGCATATTTGCAAGCTTACCGGCTTATAACTATTTAGGCTGAGTTGATACAACTCCTCTTCCATGCCTTCCGAACTGCTATCACCGTCCGATCGATCAGAAGCAGTCACATGATTGACTTTCTTCCCTCTTCTAGGGCTTCCAGACCTCGGACAAACTCGTTGCAGATGTCCTTTTTTCTTACATCTCCGACATGTAAAACCTTTATAGCGGCAAACCTTGTTATTATGGCCTGCCTTCCCGCACGTCGAACAGTTTTTGTCGACCCCCCATGTCCACTCACTTGGGACAGGGTTCCTAGGTCCATGCTGCTTCGGCCCACTTTGCCTTGTTTCAGACTCCCTTGATCCATGGCCCGTCATCACGTGAACCCCTTCTACAGAGGCTACCTTCGAGCCCTCCACCACCGCAGCATCCCGTTCAGCTGCTTCTAGGGCACATGCCAACTTCAACGCGCCGTTATAATTTAAATTATCCTCAGCGAATAACCTCTGCCGTGTGACGTCACTCCGTAATCCACACACTAATTGATCACGCAAATTTTCTTCTAGATTATTTGTAAATTCACAATATTTTGACAATTTTTTCAATTCTGTTACGTACTGCGCCACAGATTCATCGTTCCTTTGTCTTCTTTGTCGGAAGCGATAACGTTCCGCCATTACGGACGGCCGAGGTTGCAAATGATTATGTAATAATGCAACCGCCGCATCATACGTTAATTGCGCTGGTTTTAACGGACTCGCCAAACTGCTAAGCAATTCATATGCTTGGTCACCGATCGCGGTAATTAAAGTAGGCAGCCATAAGTCCTTTTCCACTTTGTTTACTTTTAAATACATTTCTAACCTTTCCACGTATAATGTCCAGTTACCGGAATTAATGTCAAACTCGTTTAATTTTCCGCACGCCATTTTCACTTTTGCAGTTTTTTTTTTTTTTTAATATCCCGAACTCGTACGCCACTGAAGTATCGTTAAATTGGGAGAAATAAATAGACGTGCTTTCTTGACTACCGCTATATTTCCAGTAACAACGTAACTACACACAAAATGTCTATTAAATATATCTTTGACGAGTTATATCGAATTACCCACTTTACTACAATTATGAATATCACTTCTTACCAAAGCTGTCTGGTAAATGTCTAAAGTTTATTATTATACGTTTGTCCCTTTTTGCAACCCCTTAGGGATAGAATATAAAAAGTCCTTCTTATCCGGTTACCCACAAATAACACATACTCTAAGTATCACATCTCTACGATCATCAGGGCGTTGCGTTAAACCGATGTCAATCAGACATTCAGAACAAAGCATTTTAAATGTACGAGTATAGATACAGATATGCTAATACTTCAAATCTACTCAAATACCAAAGTCATTGTATACTTGATTTTATTTGACTTTTCTGGGTACAGGCGCAATGCCTACCGAAGACTTATAGTATTTAATTCATTTTATAATTATATATTAATTGAATTTAATTGATTTTATTAATTTTATACATTTTTGATTTCGATAAAATTTTTGTGAGGAAAGCAGAGATGGTTCAGTGGTTAGATCACGTCGACATAAACCGATTTCGATTTCTAACCCCGGTTACCACCTCTCAGTTTTGAAGTGCTTTTGTTTTCGATGAATGTATAGTGTCGAACTAAAACAAAATGCTGCTTTTGTGAAATATATAAAAATCTGTACTAAGTAGAATTAATACCACTGTATTGGGTGGTTTAGGATTTAAAATGTTAATATAAACAAAGTATAGTATTCAAATCCATTAATTGGTTAATTAACGTTGCAACGGGTTAACCGGATTCAATTAATTTTAATCACGAACAAACACGGCTGCGCTAATACGAATCGACATCAAAAGAAATTTCAGTTAATTTTCCCGTAAATTATACATTGCAATAATTAAATATTTAATTGGTATGTTATTATTTGATTCCACAATTAAATTAAATTGTAATGATATTTTCGTATTCATCAACACTAAACCTACTAGTAGTCATTAAATTGACCGTTTTCAAATTACTTTAAAACTTACAAATTTTTAACGTTATCAAACCATTTGACCATTCTTAGAATAAGTATATAATATACTCTTCATTACGTAGGTAATTGCGTAGGTAAAATTTTAGTTGTTTGCTATTTCCATGAAACTTTTAATTTAAAAATGTATATGTGTACTAGAAAATACTAGAATTGTCGGAAGGTTTAGTATTTTTACTATAAATTCTTATATTGTGAAGATGTGTTATGTTTGTGGGAAATGGTTGCCATGTTAACGACGATGAAAGGAAAAATCGTGAGGATTCCTGCACGTGTCAGTAAGTATTCTGACATATGTGTACATCCGGTGATCCCTTAACAATAGGCGAAATATTTCAAAGGATATGTTTGTAATAGGAAAGTAACCGCATTATTCTAAACGCATGTAACAAAAAATATTACCATGAAAATGTACATCCATCTATAGTAAAGCCAAAACTTTTAAACATTTTTTGGTCTATTCTTCTATCTATCTATTTGTATGTCTGCTTGTTCCGGCTAACATTCAAAAAGGCTGGGCCAATTTTGTAGCGAGTTTCAATAATAGATAGCTGATATAAGCAGTAACATCTTATTTAAGAATCAGAATAAAAGTTCTGCGCAAAATAATAAAACTCAAAAAATTGACAGTTTCCTACGAAGTGGCAGCTACAATATAATACAAAAATTGTCACAGCATTTTAGTGGCAAATATTTGAAATTCATAAACGTCAATTATATGAACCGATCAAGATAACAAACGTCATATATTATCGCTATCTTCGCCACACATCAGACGAATGGAATGCCATAAAATAAATCGGTTTATGCGATCTGCTATCGCCGAATGGTTGTAACTATTGCGTAGATCGCCAGTAGGGTGAACACAAGTATTTCATAGTAAGGATGGTTTCGAAATTAGTTTTTAGTATTTTGATTAAAATCCAAGGCGTGACCGAACAGTCAAGCCACCTATTGTGAGGTGATCGTTACTTCCCAAAAATATTTTGCGCCAGAGTAGTTACAAACGCTTGACTCCCCTTCTGCATACAGGCCTTTTTTTTTGACGCAGGGTAAATCTTTATCGATACCCGACTCCTGGGGGGGAGACCGGGTTATGTGACTGAGTTATGTGCACTCACTAAAACCCCCTGCGATGGCCGCCACAGCACGGAAAACGGAAAAACGGAGAGGCTACGGGATCGCTTTCGCAGCACGTCCGCGGCCTCTCCCGTGCATACAGGCTTATTTTGTTGCGAGATGAGGCGGACAAACTTTTCGAAAAGATTCTTGCTACCCGTCTCATCCAGCATTTAGAAAAGGTGGGGCCCGGTCACTCAGAGTCTCAGTTTGGATTCAGGGCTGGTGGCTCGACGTTGGATGCCTTGAATGCCCTGAAGTCCCTGTCCATGGAGACGGTAGCTGGAGGGGACGTTATTCTCACCATCACACTTGACATAGCGAACGCCTTTAACAGTCTTCCATTTGAGACAGTGGAGGAGGCACTTCTGTACCACAGAATGCCACTGCGGTGTTCCACAAAGTTCACAGCTCAGAGGATCATAGCGGTAAGATCTATACGGGGCTACCATACGGTGTCGAGGACACCGGCGATCCGATCCGATCTATATTATCACAATGTTTATTTTTGAAACCCCCTCCCCTAAGTGGGGAGTAAGTGGGTAGACGGGATTATCCCTGTAATCTACAAATACATGGTAACATCAAGAATTATAAAGGGGACACGGGTCATGCACTGAGTCCCTAATCTCAAAGATTTATTTCGGTCCGCGCGTCCGTATTGACATGTTTGCTATGTGCTGATTTATAACATGCAAAAATATATCTGCGAAATTCTCTATGAACCTTTCTCGTGCTATAAATAAAACGTTCCAATATTTCAATACTTTTATATGGAAATGTATTTTTAATTCGCACATAATACGGGCTTTTGTTGTACTTTGTTCGACTCCGGTTCGGTATTGATCAGTTGATGGACTAATCCTCATGTATTCCTTTTTCAATGGTTGATTTTTTTCTTTTGTTTATTTTTTTTTTTAGTTTAAAAGAGAGTTCATTGAAACATGTGAATATCTGTGTTATGTCATTACCCTGTTGTAGATTAAATACGTTTCGCTTGATTCGTCATGTTTTGTTCATCAAAAGATGAAAAATTTTCTCGTGCGAAAATTTGTATTATACTTTAATATCCTCTCACCAATTATACTTTTGTAAAATATGGGGTAGATTCAAATAACAATCAACGAGAATTATATTTAGAAGTAATATCTTATAAGAGTACCTATATACTTTTTACAAATTAATGTAATGAAAGTCTATTGGGTCCAATATACGGCTAATTATAACAATCACTCATTGATTTAGATTTTGTAATGATTGTCTAATTTTTTTGATTGGTTTCAAAATGACATGCGCCCAATCTACCATAAGTGCACGAGTAGATAAAGTATACAGAGACGAAACATCAAACAACAGCGCAAAACAATTGCACTGCTGACTACTACAAGCACGCGGGGCATGTGTGCGTGTCCACTGGCCGCCTGTCTGTGGCCGTCGACACAAGAAAAAAACCAGTTGATGATCGCTCGCCCGAGGACAAGCTCAGAGTTAACGCGACGCACTTTGTTTTGTTAGTTGCAAACTCGTAAGTTTGAATATTTTAATTAACAACTTGGTAGTTTATTGTTAATAATGGTTGTTTATTGTACTCTGTATATGAATAAAACTAGAAAAAATATGTTAGACTCAGAATATTTAACAATTTTGACCTCGCACTACCATCTGTACGCCGATGACTTGCAGCCTTTTGAGCAATGATCTTGCCGCGGTCATAAATCCACTCAATGATAATCTACATCGCATATCACTTTGGTCTGCTAAATATGGCATTGTTGTCAACCCGTCAAAGTGTCAAGTCATCATCATTGGCAGTCCGAGGCAATTGGCTAAATTAGATGGATTGACTATTCCTAATCTACTCTACAATAATACACCCATAAAATTCAGCAGCAGTGTCAAAGATCTCGGCATTATCATTGACAGCAAGCCCAATTGGAACGATCATATCAAAGAATTCGCTAGTAAATTTTATTCTCGTATACACTCCATGATGCGATTAAAAAATTTCTTACCCATAGCATCTAAAATCCAACTTGTCACTACGCTCTTTATTCCCATACTGGACTACGGCGACTCATGCTATGTGGATATGTCGGAAGAACACCTAAATAAGCTCGACCGTCTGCTAAATTCTGGCATTCGGTTTATCTTCGGATTACGCAAGTTTAAACGAGTTTCTTGTTACAGGGATCAGCTGCGCCGGCTCTCTATACGGGAACGTAGAATATCTTGCATTCTCTATCTCCTTTACTCAATACTTACTGATCCTAACGCTCCTACTTATTTATCTCCCAAGTTTTCCCTTCTTTCTTCTACCCACGATAAACCTCTACGATCTTCTAATTCACTTCCTCTTTTCATTCCCTCCCACAAATCGGTTTCATATTCAACTCCTTTGCCCTTGTTGCTGCCCGGCTTTGGAATGCTCTGCCTGAGCATTCGAAAAGCTCCGACGCGTGACTCTTTTAAGCGACAAGTACTATCTCTCTAATGACAATATAATGCACGCCTGCCCGCTCTTTGTACATTATTATCATTGTGCAATAAAGAATATTGAAAAAAATTTATACCACACCTTTCAAAGAAAAAATAAATTATTTAGAAATAAAAATTAATGAATGAAAACTTTTACAGTAAGTGATATGTAAAGTATTAATATCTAATATAATACTGTCATACTGAATAATAAAACTATTTAATAAATGTTTTG
>DVTA01000023.1:0-15495 GCA_018233265.1 Junonia stemosa | reverse complement strand
CTATGTCCTTCTCCTGGCTCTAAACTACCTCCCTGCCAATTTTCAGCTAAATTGGTTCAGCCGTTCTTGAGTTATAAATAGTGTAACTAACACGACTTTCTTTTATATATATAGATAACATCTTTTAACTCGACAAAAAACTTACTTGCAACTACATACAATACAAAAAGATAAATAGTGATAGACCATTATTTGTATTCAGCATATACCTATTTATGTGAGTAGCAAAACTGATATTAAAATTACCGAAATCGTTGTAATGGGTGCAATGTATAAAACAAACATATGTGGAGCGATTAGCCAAGTGGGCACATTGTCAAGGCACTTCACCGTTGTAATAGCACAGCTATCTCCCAATAATTAGCGATAGTAGATAACTTCCCAAAACGTTATCAACAATATTTGCTATTAAATAATCGATACCACGCTGTTGATACTCGATAAGCGGTCATTGCTTGTGACGATTAATACTAAAACTATGAGAGAATATATGTTAAACAAACCTTATGGGATAAATTGTTTTGGGCATGTTTATTTTTGACTTCCTATACATTTTTATTACTCTTTGCACACATATTAACTGTCATATCACATCGATCACATAAGTCAATAATTAATACACAAATGTATTATTTATATTTGTAACAATATTTAAATATTATTAAAACGTATGCTACCTGTGGGTTGACTATAACTTATAAATTCTATTAATTTAAAGTATTGCGAGCGTTAATAATGTCAAAAACGCAGCGACAAAAATAGATATTCGTATTTTTTCATTCAAACAAGCATCTGTTACAGCTCTATTATAGGCAGTGGGGGGCAAAAACTCGAAATTAGCAGCTCAATTTCATTGTTTATGTTAATACCGCCCTTATAAGCCGACTCAAACGGGTCTGAAGACAGTGCGCAATGAATTTTCCTTGCCGCATTGTGTGCGTAAATGCGAGTCTCGATTGCGCGCGAATAATTTTATTATGCATGCGAAGTGTCACTTTAATTAAGTTTTGTTAGCAGATGCGGTCGAGTTTTTAAAGGCCCGTTGTAAATAGCTCATTGTAAGACGATAACTGTGATGTACCGCACTATTAGGTCTACCATATATCGAAGTGTCAGGCTGTCGGCAAATCGACCTATGTAAATTTTGACTAAACGAATAATATCAATTTATAAAGTCTATTTGTTCTGTAATTAATAGCAGCTGACGTCACCGATATACAACCGCAATAAATGCAGATGGCGGGTTATAATATTTTATAACACAATTAATTCATAAAATAAATAACTAATCAGCTTAATTTGCGACACGTATCTTATATCGTTCGGAATTTCAGCTTTTTATTGATAATTAATATTGGTGGCAATTAATAGTTAAGGCCAATAATTACACCTAATTGTAAATAACATTGGATTAGCGCTCGCTTCGGCGTTTTTAGTAGTCGTTATCTTTATCTTAGTTTATGGTTTAATTACACGTTAATATTGGGGCTCGTTATATCGCATCGCGCGTTGCGGCCCGTGGAGGTGTAAAACTGAATACGGCTCTATATTTTAAACTAATAAACGCCGGCCGTGAAAACTGATCGTTTCGTCGTTCCGCTGCTAAACGAGCGGCTCGCGAAGTAATCGATGGAATTATGTTAAACGGTCTTCGTTACGATTTGCGCGAAACTAATTTCAAACAATTGTGGTTTTTATTACTATCTATTGACAGCCGTTAAAACTCGAAGCATCGTAGCCATGGTCAATTTACGTCTTTCGCAAAAATCTCATGGTTCTTTAAACTCGCTTTTATGGCGCAAAATCCCAAAATAAATGCAAGAAATGTTGCACATGTCCTCGGACCGCCGAGAGGTAATCCAGCGTACGACGATTACCCTCGCGGCTGCCATTGTTCAGGGTTGGCGAAGGTATAAAAATTACATTAAGACAATAGCACCCCGGGGCTGAAACTGCCGCGAAATATATTCACATGATAATTATTTTCGAAAGTGCACGCCTCAAACGCTCCTTGGCTCGAACAGGTGTGGTTTTAATAGCCATTAAAATGTCCGTATCTTTTTAATACCAACATACTAACGATTTCGGTCCGGCACGGCCAATATTTGAACGGATTGCATTAAAAATTTTTCAACGTTCTCATTCACTTCGATATTACGTTCTGAATTAAGTATCGTATACTTGCCAAAATGTATGTTGATTCGACTGTTAACGTTACGATAATGTAGATCTTACAACTTAGCTTAATTTAATTTGTATCGAAGCGTGGAAAAATCATTTTAAAACACTTTAGCTCGCGGTTTATGTAATTGCGATATGTTTCGATAAAAACAACTTTGGTAATAACAACAATTTAATGTATAAACAACCAACGATCAATGTATCATTCTTAGCAATATTATTGATAAGTGCTTAACCGATTTTGACAGAAAGACTTAAGATTTTAGCAATTTGCCGTTAAAATTGTTAAAAGAATAATAATGGATATAATCTGCACAAAAATTCTTCTAATTTCGAATGTCATTTTAAATTAGAGTTACTATAAGTTTATTTTAATGAAACCTGTCTCTTGTCCCATAGCAAAGAATACTCGAAGCGTGTTCCTTAAGCGTATTTTAATAACATTTTCGGTCGCAGGCACGTAATTACTGTTTATATCATCAACACTCGCCCCAGCACAATTAAGTTAGTTTTTTGAGAACGCGCGACAATCACGTTTTGATTACGGTCTCGAGAAATGTGGACGCGACGATTTCTCTTCTTTATAATTTGTACATTTTAATTGATAAATCTGTAAATTATTCAAGCCAAAACAAGTAAAAAATTGTAACAGTTTTTTATAACATTGTTTACATCGCGCAAAAAATGTTTACACAATTTTGATTACGCATAAAAAGTTAACGCTCAAAATAAAATTTGTGTTTTATTTCGAATGACTGATTCAATCGAGAGTCATCAACATAAAAATTAATAATGAAATTAAAGTTCGATACGTCCACGCTATTACAACGTGTAACAACTCGGAGTCTTTATTTACTAATGCTCGTTTGTACAACAATTTTGTTTTCCGTCACATTTAGCCGTTACGTAATTGGTGTTGAAAAAACATAATTTCGTGTCCCACGAAAACGTCCACATGGAGATCGTATCGTGTGAACTGAACTTTATATTAATAGTGTATGATCGCCTTTGTTACGAAACGACATTTAATTTTCATGAATTTTCCCACTGGCGCCCGTAGGAATGTAAACAACGAACCGGATCATAGAAAGAATTAATTGGATTTAATACATGCATACATACCTATAACCTTTATTATGTCGAATATTATAAACCCATCTAATAAAACACAACCGAATTACGACCTTATTTTTTCGTAGATAGCGTACAGATAACAAAAGTATCGTATGACTCAGCCGCTTAATTAATATGATATTCCAATCAAAAGATTAATTACTTCTGTCCCTGCAACACTTAGCCGCTATCAATCTAATAATTAATATCTATATAAACAAATTCAATTAAAAACTAGTTCTCGATTCTAAACGTGGATCCGAGACGTCATTGATTACTCAATGTAGATTTTTAGAGATTATAATCTCACTAATGATGAACATATTCGCATATATCGATAGGTAGTGAAAATAAATTAGCGTAAACTTTTAATTAAACTGCCATTCGTTGCGAGGTCGGAGAAGGCAATATTGTTCGCCATAGCCGAGCTAACGAATATAATAAGGATAAGCATCGAAAATATTTATATATGTATATTCATATTTTATCGATACTTATTAAAGGCCGGCTACCACTCGCGTCGTGAGGTGAGAACGATGGCGCCCCCTGCTGGGAGCGTTCAGAGCGAGACGGGAACAAACCGAAAGGAATTCAAGATGAAGTTATGGCCTTACGTTTTTTACCTCGTTTTATTCTTTATTACATTATTGTGCATATATTGTGTATATAAAAGTCACATTTATTTTTTTACGGCACGAGTATATCAGGAGTCGGTGTCAAATTTTGAGCAAGCGACATTAATTACAGTAGCGAAGCGGTCGTGTGAATCTGACGCCGGCAAACAAGTTGGCCACTACGCCATTAGCTCGCGAGTTGTTCAAATATCGAGTCAATGTTTGCAGTCGCCGTGTAAATATCGACAACAGAGTTTGCGTTACGCATCACTAGCGCGTGTTTGTCGACGCTCGCGTGGTACACGGGAGCAGGCGTAAAGGGTTGCCCACTCGAAGAAATCATGACGATAAATATCCTCGTTTACCTTGTTACGTTAACAAATATTGTCGAGTGCGAGTTCATTTGAGTAAGCTCTCGCGATGCGTTGACTTTTCTGCAGTAGCTAAATTACACTTCATTAACCGGACTCACGATGTCACCTATCATTTTTTAATGTCAACTAGTTCGAGTCGAGTTCATCTGCAATTCGATGAAAAGGAAAAATAGTAGTTTTCATTTATTTTGCACACTATCATGTAACCATACCATTTGCAATATTTCGTAAATAACTATAAACTGAATTTTACATTACCGATTATTTTATTTCGTAACATGGAAATATAATTTCACATCGAGTATATAAATTGGTTTTCTTTGATTCGAATCAAATTTATAAAACTTCAAGTACTCACTATAAATAATTCATGAGTCGTTGTTATTGTTTCCAAAAGTAAACGTTGTTTTATGCAGTGGTTGAGATAAAAATTTGTATTAAGTATTATGTCACTTGTCTAATAGATTTAATATTTAAATGGGAATCGTGTTTGGCTTTAATGCGTTTAATCAATCATAAGCCACGATTAATTACTTAGATACGTCCGTCGCTTCGATTGTTAGTCGAGTATTTGAGCTGTGTGTATAAATAACGAGGTCCATTGTCCAGTTCTAAGTAATCAAAAGTTCAAGGTTTTGTAATAAGATGATTATTAATTAGTTATGTTGAAATAACCGGCTGTTTAACTCGGACGAAATTACCATTGTGAAGATAACAAAGACGTGACACGAATATTTTCTGTTACAACATTTGAATGTTGTCACGGATTCTTAATTTATTTCGATTATGTTAATGACGGAGATTATATAAATTTTCATTTTATACAAAGGTGTGGCGATCGCAGCTCTCTTGTAGCGGAGCTCTGAGGCGAGGTGAAAACGATTACTGCTTATTAAAATTATCTTATGCGGGTATTCTTATAACTTAGCTAAGATTATTACATAAATACAATTCAATAGAATCGAAGAAGTACTTTTAATAGCTTAGTCTTAAATGTGAACATTACCGAAAGGTATTGAGCAACGCAATTTAATTTCTAATCAAATGTTACGAGTTGTCAAATAAGTATAAATAATTTGAAAACAGATTTTTTTCTTAATTAAAAATCTTAAGCAGACAAATCAAACATTAATAAGTTATACGGCAGCTGCAATCTTGTAAGAAATTAATTAAAAGACGCTTCGATTGAAATCACTATGAGCGCCAGCGCATCAGAATGTGCGACGTAAGTGTGTGGCGCAGACATTAGACAAAATCTCCGTCTATAAATATTAAAGATATAACAAACGTTTGATTTCGTATTCTTATTGTGTATGCAAGGCGCAGACTTTGAACAAATCCTGTTCCTATTATAACTTGCTGCAAAAACGTTTAAATGAAAGTTGTAAGATTATTATCTTGAAGTTGACAAATTGCAGTGAACAAACGAATACCTTAAACAAGTTTAATCCCACCATTAAGACCAGACAGTGTTCACGTTATCACGGTGCCTTTAGACAGTTAAATCGGGTGTATTTAAAAAAAATAAACCCATCGCTCTCAATCGCCCCTATTAAGATCACGTGACCCGACGCAGGGTCACCCAGGATAGTTTAGGTTAGATTTAGGCAGATACTTTTTGCCCATTGATATTTGTTATTTATATGAGCGGCAATCTAACTCATGATGTTGAAGCATCAGCTTCAGTCATTTACAGTGACCACTGTGCTAACCTGTCACGTTTACAAACTTTGATACTTGTCTGACGTCTACACCGTCCTAACGGTGAGAGACTACCGGTTTTACACCATGGATTTCTCATTACTGCGTTACCATCTCATTTGTCGAAACCATTGATTCCCCGTCATACTCATGCTTTGATGGTTATTTTAATTTGTAATGCAGGATAAATCGTTTGAAGCTTAATTGATTTTTTTTTCAATTAATTTTAATTCAATGAATTCTATTGATCTTACTCATTAAAATAACATGTATAAGATATAGCCAGTTCTTCGAATATATTTATATGTGTACCTCCTAACAAAAACTTAGGTAGGTAGGCCGGGAGCAAAAAAGATAATTTATAATTATAGGTAATGCATTAAAGCTGTAGAGTAAACTCTATAAAAATAGTTAATCCTCTTTAAAATAACAATACTTATGTCATATTTTCTATGTTTGGCGTGTCTAGATTGCTAGTCGCTACATTGTCATGTGCGCTGAGCAATCTCACAATAGACCGTTTCATCAGTCCTCAGTGCATGACGTCATCAGACACAGTTCTTATCGGCAAGGAAAACGAGCGTCGATACTATTTGAAGTTTCGCATTTCCACTTAAGTCCTTTAAAAACCTATAAACGTGTTTGTAAATTTAGCTTCGAGCATCGTTCATTCATGCTACGTACTATTTCATTGACAAAGTCGTACTCATAGTTCGTCAAGGTTAGGCAGCACGCATAGTATCGGTAGCAACACAGAACAAGATCCTAAAGAAGCGACAGTCCATTCATAGGCTACAATCTTTTTATACTTAGAGGATGCAACATTGTAAAATGCAATACAACAAAAAGGTGTTCTTGCGATATAAAAATGTGTCTTATGTAGATAACTTTAAAGAGCAATTTGCAATACGTTTCGGTGACTGAGCTATGCACATTGGTAGTATTCAGTATGAGTCAATGTAGGTCGCTATAGATTATCAGACGTCGTTGGTGGCTCTTGCTACCGGTTTTACGCCCAAACCGTCGCCGTATTATCAAAACACGAGATTCCCGTGTCAAAACACTTAAAGATCAAACAAAATAAATGCAAACAAATTAACTTACAGCCATTTCATGGTTTGATAAAATTGTATATTATTATTATTTGACGGCGTTTAATATTCATTATTTATTTGTGATTTCATAACAGCATTTGAATAAATTGGTGACACAGAAGGTTTTTGTAACGCAAAATAAATTCAGTTAGGTTTATTTTTGTGACATGGACTTATGACATAAACAGATTTAGAACGCATCTATAACTTATAAATAGTTTCAGCATAAGTATATGTGTTTGTGAATACGCAATACACGTGTGTTCTCAATAATTACATAGCAGTTCTACACTTCCGAGCTATTGTTGACGACACACTCTATTAAGAAAACTACTGCTGTACCAACACACAATTATCTCGTGAACTGTATAATGTATAAGGTTGTAATAAATGTTAATCTCAATGGTAAGATTTGTCATATTTTATTTTGATTTACCATAAAATATAATTCTAATCGGCACATAGTAATAAATCAGTACATATATCACGTACTCGGTACACTGAATTGATTATGAAAGACAATGAAATGGTCACTTAGAATGACATAATTGTTCCGTCGACTTATATAGCATTTGAATTATAATAAAAAATGCATGAATGATTTATAGAAGGTTAGATATGTATCGTAGCGCAGTCGATCTATTTTTAAAATATTTTTATTTATTGGAACATTCGAAGAAAATTACAAAATAAACTGCTATTTATTATGTAGATGCGGATTTAAAATCCGGTAGCTATGGTACCGCGGCGGTCATCAATTCAAACATTTAAATTCGTCCGACGGAAATATCACGCAGAGATAAATTATTTACGATCTTAAAAACACTTAGAAATATCAAAATCCATTTCCATTCATAAGTCCGAACGAAACACGAACTCTTTATAACTCGCGAGCGTTGGTCATAAAACCAGTTTAGATTTTGATAATTTTATTAACGATCGAATGCACGATCGAGCAGGGTCCCCTGAAGTCTCATATATTACGGCATTAACACAAATTATACAAGTTTAGAGCCACAACATAGAACGCGTGGGTGTCTTAATGTTAAAACGTGTCGTCCGTAATTATTACGATCCGAGGAACTTTAATGTCTTCGAAATATCGCCTTCTTTATTACAATAGAATCCTCACTAAACTGGATATATTGGATCTATTATTGTATCACAACACATTTGTTTAATGTCGATAATATACGACCTGCTCGGAATGCGATCCGAAGCATTTTATTATTCGTTCTAGTTTGAGAATAAATAATGCGACGATACGCACCAAAGCTTTACTGCGCTCGGTAATTATTGTTGTCCATTCACTTTACATCATTACGTGTCTCCTACATCTTCTTTATGTGTACCCATATTCGTAACACTGTCGCTGGGACTCTGTGTAGCGTAAATAATTTCTTCAACCGTCCCCACATTCATTAAATGCACATTGTCTCGAAGAGATTTTAATAGCGCTACCTTCGAAATAACGACCCGTGTGTAATTACGTAAATTAATTCTATTTTGATGTTACGATGCATCAACCGGTGAACAAAGTCTCACTAATTATAAACATGACTTTACGACCTTGGTAATGATGTGCTAAAACGTACATCACAATTAGGTAAACACAATACGTACCTAGCACCATTAGAATCCACTTACATAACAATATCAACAAGTAATCCGCTAATCATCAGTCGCTTTGATCTTTAGAAATGTTAATTCTTCAAATGCTTAGCACAAACACACGGGATACTAAGCTATTTATTGCTACACAGCGAATCAATTGAACAAACTGCTTTCGGGCACTAATAGTAGGAAAACGATCCATTCGTTGCGTCAGAAGGCAGATTAATTAAACTTCTTACGACCAACTATACGTTATTCCATTTAAGTCTCGGCGGAGTAAAGTACTTTAATTAGTAGTTTTCCATTTATCGGACACCTGGTAAAAGCTATTTGACTTATTAGCTGAGTGACGTCTATCGTAACATTCTTGTCGAGCAAATAGAAACCTTATGTGGTACGGATAAAGTACAGATTAGCGAAGCGCTTGCAATTTGCTTGCTCGTTTTTATTATTAAGACAAGTACAGTTTTCAGAGCGATCCCATTGGCTGGCATAATGTTAACGCGACAATCACGAGTTTAGCATTTTCATATAGTTATAGTCATAATTTGATAGTTTTACGTGGTTGTCAATTGTAAGTTAAATAGTCTTAGTGCTCATATATCGGAGTTTCTAAGAACCACATCGGCAAGGAACATTTAGTAAATTAATCACTAGAATTGTTTTTTTTTATTTGTCGATACGTCACAATGTAACTGTGTATGAAAGCCAAATAAACCTACGTCTATTCAAACGTCCCGTTCCGTCTATTGAATTCTTTGAATATTTTGTTCAGTTAACAATCGAGATGGATCATCGTTCATTTCTGACGTGTCGGTGCATTTGGGTACATTGTCATCTATTAGTTCCATATGTATCATCAAATTCATAATACATATATTGATTTGAAGTTCATTGATTTGAAAAAATATTGTCAAAAATAAAAACCGATTGAATATAATTTTTTGCGAGTATTTGTATTTTTAGGCTTTTATTCAAGCTAGGTAGCAAAACTGTTCTATTTTTAATTAGCAGTGTGTGTTATGCCTAAATGTCACTCTATCAATGATAGACACAAAACGATATAAGTACACGTTTATGTAGATTTAGAAAATCATATAATTTATCAGCACGAGGAATGTAGAATTCCTCTTTACGAAATATATTATTTGTGAACGATGACAAAACATACACGTAGGCTGCCTAGTCACAGTTTTGGTGTCAGTCTAATGTTGATAATTACATTTTGGAGAAAAGGCACGTTTTCACTTAATAAGTGTTACACGCATTGACTTTTTCGTCGCGACAACGACAATTAGCATTAGAATGTGTTAATATAACGAATTTCAATTATCGGTACACTTCAAACCAAATAACGCGATGCTTGTTTTTTTTTAGAAATCCAGTAAGAACTAGTTTGGGTCGGTTGTAAAATGTTTCAGATCACGGCTTTTTATGAATAAACTTAGCTTAATCCCGGAGTCGAGTAGAAATTGTCTAGTTAAACTTTAAAGAAGATCACGTATACACTAGAAAGTTGGTTGAAAATAAACAAACCCTCCGTCACGACGCGCGGAGTGGCCGACGATAAGCGCACCTATTGAAAATTTAAAGTACGCGGTAACGGTAAAACTAATTACGCGCTGGTGTCAAATCAAGACGCTCACGACTTTATAAGCCGAAGATAAAAATGCGTAAAAAATGATTCGTGAGTCAAATACATTTAACACCTTGAGGAAATAAAACAAATACCGAATCATGCCTTGGCCTTATGCCTTCTTATAAATTAACAACTGTTCAATTTAGTGCATTAGTTGCCTAAATAAAAATTATGTTTGTGTGAATAAAATCTAGATTTGTAGATCACATATAGATTAGACTTGACAGCTTTATCAACTTCAAGTCTAAATTCTTTTGAAATTTTAATATTATGCAAAAAAGTTTTCTACCAATGGTTTTAACTTAAAAAGATAGTAGGTTTACTGCTTTATGTATACATTTTGAACGTTTTTATTATTTCTCCAAAATTCGATATTAAAGCCTTTTATCAAGTGCAGGTTTTATTTTGCCTAAATAAAAATCAAGTTACATTTGAAAATAAATTTGCGACTTTCAGAGCATTAAACCTTATTCGTTTTGCATTGTAAAGAGATCGTAAGGAACCATAAATATTGCTTTATCTTACGTCCGGAACACCAAAAATGTGGGACGATTTCATTTCGGCATTACGAAGTACAACGTGACTCCGTAGGGCTGGCAACCTTGCATAGGTATCAGTTATGGCGACAAAAACCGATCTCATTTAGTTTCACCGGTATCAACAAATCGTGAAAGTTAATTTCATACTGCATTTTTCGTTTGACACGCCTTCACAAGTAGTTTGCCCATTCTAGTGTATTTTTCACTTCGACAATGCTGTTGGTAGTCTTTTTTTTATACGTAAATGATTTTTCGTATCAATTTTTATTTAATTCACTAGCCTATTTACAATACTTAGGTGTGAATTGAAAATTCTTGATGAGTGATACAATAGGAGTAGTACTGTTATCCATTTTAATAAAATCTTCTCTAACATTTTTTTATTCCTTTCAATGTACTATGACGAGTATAGCAGATGTTACATTCAATAATCGAAGCATTATGAAATATCCCAATTAGTTCCAAATGCGATAAAACTACACACATGTGACATTATCACTATTTTGTCTTATTGTTGTGCGAAAATATGAACCCACACAATTTGGGGAATTTGTTATAATCCACGCCGTTGCTATTGTTATGCATCGTAGAATTAACGGGGATGATAATGCTGAGGGGTGAAAATTTCATCGAAACGGATGGAATATTGCTGTTTACGTTACTTCGAAAACTGATCGATGTTAAATAATCGCAATGGAATTTCAGTATTAACGGAAGGGCAATGGGTCGTACCGTTCGTGAAATGTGCTCGCATCGATGTAGTCATTAAGAGGTGCTTCGAATAAATTAAGGCGCGGTATGGCACAGGTGGATGATGCTTTAGGCTAAGAGTGGGATGGGAGTCGCTCAGACCGCAGCGTGGTCCCGAAGAGCGGGCGAGTTATTAATAATCCGCATTCACGAGCCGCACGAGCGCGGCGACCGGCTCGCGACGACATTCCATCGCATTGTCCCGGCCCGCTCCGCCCGCGACACTTTTGTCTATTCACACCGATAAATCACAGTCCGTTTCAATGTAGGCATTATTTACCTCTAACGACGATCTCGTCGCGCTACATCGATTAATTAGTGTAACACTATTGATAAGATAGCGGGGAAAGCGATCGCTTTCAATTTCCTCTCGAGGGGCACTCGGCGTAAAGTACGCGTTAAGTGCGGACAATCGGAGATAAAACGTGCGAGACAAGACTTGCCCTTAATCCGGTGATCGAAGATTGCGAGAAAACGTTTTGTCGTGGGGTGGCACGGTCCAGTCGGTCGCATTGTTTGGGAGCTAGTTTCTAATTTGATTGCCACAGACGGACGCGCGGACGTGGGCGAACACTCGATACATGGATGTCTAATTAAACCCGTAAGATGCTGTACTTATTTCATGATAAGGTCAATTTTTCAATTGGATTGTTGATACATATTCAAACAGGATATCAACTACATTAGTAATATCATAAAACTTTTTTATAATTAACGGAAAATTTCATTTATTTACATTTTGTTAAATTAATAAGATTTAACTTTATTGCTGCCATAATATTCCAAACGTTCAACATATTCAATTATAATGTCATAATCAAATAAAGTCCTGAATAACATTTATGCGAACCAATTTTTACTAATTCATTCAAAATAGTAAACCTTATTAAGGAGCCTGATGGGTCGCCGCCACACGCGATGAGAACTCGCCCAGACGCAGTGTCGTACTCGGTACGGCGCGAGAGTCTAAATTGATTGTAATTTGAATGTGTTTTGAACAACTGTGATTGGAGTCAGAAACGTCTTCTGACTTTCATTAGACGATTACATGGTCATTCCTCTTTGACCTCGCGACGCGAGAGGATGTGTCGTCAAGTGACTTATTTTGCAAACAATATTATTACCAGCCTTATAGGGTATATTAGCGAGAATCGCCCAAGGCGGATTACTTATCTATACCATCGGCCTGATTAATATGCTTATTAAATTATGTCGATGGCAAAAACCGAGGCCGGCCAACCTGTAGCTTTAGGGAGTAATTAACAAAATGAGCCTTATCCAGAGATTTAATCACCGCCTTTAATTATAACTTTAGTGCGCAGGCATTCACGAAACGACGCCGGTAAAGTTTAATGTGACACTAATACCTACAATGTTAAGTCAATTTATTGACTAAGTTGAAAGGAAAATACTGTTCAATTACTTAATTTATTTGGGTATGGACTATGGACTATATGATACAATGGATTTAACAAAATAGATAGACCAATTCAACTACAAAATTACGGTATACAGTCAAAACAAAACAATCTATTGAAGTCAAATACTATTGTTAGAACTGAATGGTGATTGGAATTAGGGTCAAATCTTATTGATTAGCGAACAAAAATTTGTGAACAAACAGCATGGGAGAGCCTGGGATCGGTCGCAACTGTATTAACCAACTTTGCATATGAATACCCATTTTAATATCGACACGCATCATTACATTTAATTACATTTCCTGAATGTATGTATTGTAACACTCATTTCGCCTGTGCCTTTGCGTTTGTATTAATCGAGTAATACATAGACCTATTAAGTATTTATAATGATCTCTATATAACTAACATGTCAATTAATTTAACTGGAAAATAATTGATGTAAAAACGTAATCAAATAACGGTTCTAGGTCTACCATATATGAATCACACAGTTTAAACATTGACATGCGTTTACCAAAAGTAGTTACGTGTGTTTTTTGCACCAATCTTACCAAACATTTTAACGTATTTAGAAGAAAACGTATTTAGAAGTAATTATTTGGAGAGCATAATTTTATCATTACTAATTTTGTCTTGGAAATGATTAGTGAATCGATTACGAATACATAACATGTCGAGATGATGTTGAATGACAAGAAGATTATCTTGGCCCAGTTTTCATATCCTCATGCTTTTAATCACCCTCTGTCTGACCATAATGTATTGACTAGGTCGGAATCAGTTGCCTAATATGGCCTGCGATCAAGACCCAATCAAATGAATTATCAGAATCATCACGGATATACATACATCATATTTCTGCAATATCACGTCAAATATAATCCCCCTGTATATAAACTTAAATCCGTGTTTCAGCTGTGCACTTTTGTCCCCAGTATAAATTTACCACCAACCGACATTGGAATCTGTTCAAAAGTGTTAAATCGGTTAATATAATGATGATGGATGCCGTCCCGACCAAACAGCCCACAGCGGGGGTGTTTTACCCCACTATACAAATAAAATATTTTTATTATTAACTGGTCCTCTGTCCTTCTCTCACCCACAAAAGTAGCCAATCAAGCGCTCCCCGTCGTACAATTTAATCGAAATCATATTTCTGTTTTGTCATTATGGTATCACGTTTAGAGTTCCTCTCCTTTGTCCCGGGTTGCTGGTTTCTTGTTACCGATGCAGCTTTAGTTTTTGTCTTCGTTTTTGATAAATCAAACTTGTTCACACTCATCGGAAATATGAAGCCTTCGAATAATCGCCTAACGTTTGATTGAATCCCGCAAAAAACTGCACGACGACATTGCCATCTGTTGCCAAGTAGTCGAATAAACATACTTTTTCTTGTTTAATCTAACCTATGAATGAAACGCTACCAAAAAAACGTGCAACCGTGTTGGGATCGAGCAATATTGTTTAAAATCTAAGACAGTCGCATGTGATTTCCTTTCATCATCACGGCTCTACCTGTGGGAGTTCACAAAAAACGCGGCAGGTAGCCCATTTGTTTGTTATTAATTCTCGCGTCGAATCTCGTTTTTTCCTCGGTCGCCTGCTTTAATTCTGTAAGAATATTAATTATAATTATAAACGGGGCTCGTCGCGTTCGTTATAAGGTGCTGGAACCTTAAGTTTTGGTCCTAAATTTAAATCTGATCATTTATCATGCGACACTGTCGGTTATCTGTTTCGTTTTTTTTCTTTTGTTATTTATAATTTTAAACTCGGGAGTGGGTGCCTGATGAATTACAACCTAAGGCTATATTTACAATGATATTAAATTATAATAATTCTTTCAATTTACAATTGAGAAAAACGGCTTCAAAAATTTTCGAGTGGCAATTCAATATTAATTATAGCTATTTTTTATTTCATCAAAATAAAGTCTCGGTTGCAGAGTCTAATGATATATCCTTATTAATATAAGGCTACAAAAGCCTGTATAAAATAATGAACTATATGTGGTTTAGCATACATGACATTAAGGAACAAAATGAACAAGATGTTACGGTTTGTGCGCAGACGGAGTTGACACGTCACCAAGTGAATTATCAGAATACGCCCGCGCACGCTTTCTGAACACAGTAAAGAGTAAAAATGATACTTAGCAACTGGATAGTGGGTTACCGTATACAGTAAATTGTTATATAGTACGTAATTATACAACTACTTGTACATTGGACGCACATCCTTTTCTCGAAACATTAAACCTCTACGCAAAGTTATGCGCTTTTGCTAAATCAATGTACTAGTATGTGCTTATTATAAAGCCTTTTATTTATAATTCAAAGTAATTTGTATTAAAATTATTTATATTAATAGTTGATACGTTTAATAAAATTGTTCTTAAAAATTTTAGTTTTCCTTTTGTTTAAATCACGAAGATATTAGATCGGAAGAG
>DVTA01000022.1:0-15539 GCA_018233265.1 Junonia stemosa | reverse complement strand
CAAATGTAAACATGAATAAAGAAATATTGATATAAAAGTTCAATCTAAATTTACGAAAGTGTTTACAGCACATACATAAATAAATTAATTACTTTGTATCTTCTTTTTTCATTTTGAAGAAATTACGATTGAATTTATTATAATAGGTTGTTCGGAAAGTTCTCGCCGATTTTCGTCACAAGATTATCGTGGTGTTTTTGAATTCAATAATAGTGATTCTTATCATTATTCATTATCTTCTGTTTTTTCTTACGGCAGTGTAAAGATGGAGAACCAAAAAGCGCACTTTCAGCATTTAATGCTTTTTGACTTCAAAAAAAGGAGTCTAAACAGTGACAACGATATGTGCTGTTTTCGGAGACAATGCACTAAGTGAACGTATAGTCCATAAATGATTTGTCAAATTCAGACGAGGAGAATTTGGCCTGAAAGATCAACCACCCTCTGGTAAAATATCTGCTGTTGAAGAGGACCAAATGAGTGGCATAAACGCTACTAATAAACGCATTCCCACTCGAGAGAGTGCAGAAACCCGGAAATTGTCAAATTTGACCTCTTTAGAATTTCTGACGCGAATTCACAACGTTGTTGTTAAACTATTTTTATTTTACTTAACCCAAAAAATCGGCGGGAACTTTTCAAACAACCCAATATTTGTTACATACAACTTAACAGCTTTTAGTATTACAAGTGACCCTTTAATGACACAGTCATATATTTATACCAGTATCATCACAATAATAAATAAGCATAACTATAAAAGCAAAAGTAGTAAGTCAAGTTATATATTTATTTCTTATCGTCTGCTTCAATGATAGCACCCGTTTTTGTACCATTCAACGAAATGGACGGACGATATTCGCAAGCATTCCTCACTAATTGCTCAGTGCCGCTCAATATGCAATGGCACGCGAAAAAAGACAAATTAATAAAAGCATGAATATTGATGGCAAACTTTTTAGACCACTTCACTATATCTCTCGTTTACGGGGATTCTATTTAAAGTGAATAATTTTTCCGAGAAATATGGCATAAAATGTTACTGTATTGGCGATTGAAAGGGTTTGTCAGTGAGTCGACAGCGCAAATATGAAATATGGAAAATGGCATATTAATTCATCCGATATTTGTAGTTGAATAAATATAATTTTATATTTGTTCATTAAATGTCAATATGATAATAATTGGTAACATTTGCGTTTGTTTTTTTTACAGTGCTACAGTTCAACGAATTTGAATCATTATAACTACAAATTATAAAACAAAGTCGCTTTCCGCTGTCTATCTAACTGTCCTTATGTACCTACGTTTCCATCTTCAAAATTATGCACCGGATTTTGACGAGTTTTTTTCAATAGATAGATTGGTTTATGAGGAAGATTTATTTGCATGTACAATACATACATAATATAGTAGACAACACAGTGATAGTACTGATTTTTGAAGATATTGTGCATTTAAAGACGAATAAGGTACCTATATAATATGTACCTAATTTAAATAAATTTCAGATTTCAAAATGGTCGCAGATCTAAAAGCTGTGAACATTGTATTTTGTTGTATTTTATATTAGTACCAGCACTGTATCCGTGCGAAGTCGAGACCGATTACTAGTATATCTAAACACTACTAAAGTAAGACTGACAAAATCATTACATTAATAAAATAATAACTTACTTTTTTGCTCCACTTTTCACTCCACAAAAATTAAACTTGTCCGCGGATTTTTCCTCATAACAAAATTAACACAAATATGGCCCTTATGTAAAATCTAACACGACATAATCCATTTTGTGGAAAACAGAAGCTCCTAGAAAGAGTATGCGCCCATGCCAGTTACTGTTTGTATTTTCTTCTGTTTAATTTTTATATCATAAATACTTTTATAACTTTGTTTGTTACATCTGAATGTCTTTATTAGTCCACCGACGATCACAAAAAAATTACGTCTTCAAGTCATACAAAAAAGATAACTAGCTACTTTATGGGTTCACCCATACCTAAGTTATCATAATTTCATTGTATGTAGACATTCATAAGCAATTATGAACGTAAGCATTATTATAAACTAAGCCAGTATCAAGAAAGCGTTCAAACGCGATACTCACAAAACAAAGTAGACTAGCTGGTCATCATAAAAATACATATATCTAAATGGTGCGTGGTATCAAAACCATGACTAGTGCCGAGACGGCCTAGTCATGCGAACACGTGGATCTTAACCAAAGGTCACGGGTTCAAACCCTGGCTAGCACTGGTGGATTTTCTATTGCTAAATTTGTGTTTAAATTCATCTCGAGCTCGGCGGTGAAGGAAAACATCGTGAGGAAAGCTGCATGTGCCGGAAGAAATTCTGACACATGTATATCCACCAATCCGAAGTGGAGCAGCGTGGTGGATTATCCTCCATACCTTCTCCCTAATAGGAGAAGAGGCCTATGCACAGCAGTGGGATATGTACAGGCTGTATTACGTTTTTTTTGTTACAAATACACAAACCAATCCGCACATAACTGGTAACATCATGCTAGGAAAATAATAGATAAAAAAAAATCACAATAATAGAATACTCAGTAAAGAAACTCAGTTATACAGGTATACAAACAAAACGTAAGCAAAACATTTACATACAGCCGCAGATTCAGCAAACCATAAAAACAGTCGAACTTATTCCCACAAAACAAATATTTAATTTCCAACATAGGTAGCTCAATTAGCGAGATCAAATAATGTTCCATTCATGAACAAAATACGAAAGAAACCCTCAAATTGGGGCGATATGATTCGCTATTGAATTGACTCCGCCGGACCTCGGCAAACTTTTAAATTTATTCCGGTTTACTTTCCTTAGAATCGTTTCTCTCTCATTTTTGTAATTCAGCCCCGATATCCACCCAATATATAAATCCGAAGGTTCTCAGCGGAATGCAATATCTTTCGAGTGGAATATTACTTGATTTTATTGTATTGATTTATAAGACGAAATGGTTTCTAGAGAAATGAACAGATCTTCTGATTTTTTTTAAAGGAAGTAAGCCTTTGAATATTTCTTAAGTATGCTCTAATCATGAAATTTATGATGACCATTCAAATATTTAAATTAGAAATCTTTGACACTTTGATATATTGACTGCGATTAAGACAATTATGTCAAAATATAAATAGGGGGAATTCATAATTTGCCTCAAAACTTAACCAACATACAACGAAACTCTTATAAAGATCAGAACTCTTCAATGAAAGAGAAAAAATCTCTGCCGATTCATACATCAAAAATGTTTCATGTTGCGACTGAATCCGAAAAACATTACTATTTAATACGTAAAACATAACATCACTAATGCCGAACCCAACGAATAAAGGATATCGATTTCATCAGCGGCGTTCGATGTATCGAGACGTGAAATCTCCTGTGTGAGAAATGTTCCCGTTAGCTCGATAACTACGAGCCTTACCGGAATCGAGAACTCATTTCCACATAAAATATTATTCGAAGTATAAACCAATATTTTCCTTTTCTATTCCACTCTGTCGTATTTGTTTCTCAAACGTTTTAAATGATTGCTCGTTACGTGCTTCGGTTAGAATACAAATCTTTTAAGGACGTTGTTCTCGTGTACTATATTTTTTTCACTGTTAATGATACACAAACATTTTCAAAGCGAGATTACAGAATAAATATCGTTAACTTTCCTATACATATAAAGCGAACGACTTGGTATATCTAAGAATATTATTTGTTGCTTGTGGTTAGGTCAGATATTCCAACGTTTGGGAATAGCCAAGCAAATAGATACCGATTTTTCAAATAGATTTAAAAAAGGTTTTCGTTTTTCTTGTTATATATTACAGTAGTATTTCTCGCTGCGTACGTCAGCTAACCCTTCATTAGCAGTGCGGGTCTTTCCCCCAGATCTATTTGAAAAGCAGTGTTCTTGAGACGGTTCTAATTTGTTTCTTTTCAAGCACGGTTCGTCCCATCCACCGGCTGATTACGTCGGGGTTATTTTTCACTCTTCTGTCTGTATTGCCTGTGCTTGTAATTTGTTTAGGTAGGCATTGAGAGATTCCGACCTCTTCGAATGAGAAATTGTTCGTTATCTCAAAACCAACTTCGTCTAACGAACTATTTATTGTATCGGTCCCGTTATTCAGCAACGATTGATTCTCTGCGGGTGACGATTTATGATTTAATTTGTATATTAAAGATTTTATCAATTTACCGTTAACAAAATGTTACTCGAATATTATCTGTAATAATATATCCTCAATATTGAGGTGTGTTAGTGAAAGCAAAGGAAAATCCCGACGAAATGAACTAAAACCATCATCTTTTTTAAGGAAGCTCGTGTGGGCGTGACTCGAGCTCTGACATGTTGCGACATCGCTTACTCGGGACCATTAGATAAATTGTCGTTCCAATAAATAACGTACTACAAAGAAATACTCTAATAAAACTCGACAACGTTTCAAGTATTTAAAAACGACGGGAGAAAATCTTTGAACAGTCTAAGCAAGCAAACCGTATGGGTCTTTAATCTTCTCTTGGTTAACGTCTTATGTACCTAGATCTTTCTACTTTCTAGACCGTCCGTATCTAACAGATTTCTTTTTTTGGCACAAAGCAAATACAATTTAAATTCTTAAGTGCAGTTCTTAAGTACGAGCCATTATAATTTTAGATTAATTTGATTTCGCTCATGAAAAAGTCCACAACAATCTACACCAAAAACTAGAAAAAAACATGTATTAATACGAACTGCTTCAAGCAAGACTAAAAGTATGCCTAAAGGCACATTCATTATCACAACACCAGAACGATCATCAAATTTCTTTATCGGTAAGATATTTTATTACATATCGTTAGTGGCATGTTGATACTGGCTTTTGTTCTACAGAATGCTTCTAACAAGGTGCCTCTCAACTTCTTACGGACGTGTGAAGATTTGATGCCGTATCATGTTTTGCCTCATGGAACACTTACTTTGCGTCGTTATATTTTGCTCTTGCTCTTAGTTAAGCAGAGCACGGGTTAAGTTTCAATTTTGAGTTGCAAGTTAAACAGCAACATTGTCTGTTGATGTTGTGAATATTATGTGTATACAACGTTGGATAATTAGCAGCACGAAATATTTTTAAGCGAAGGTGGAGTTGTGTTTTTGTAAAATATAATAGCACGAAGTGATGTCGCTGTTTTTAACTTTAAAAAGACAGATGTCAAGAACAAACATTTGTGGTTATATTCAAACGATTTAGAAGACATAAGCCATAACACTTGAAAATTAACGTTTTAGATATCAAATTCATATGCCAAAAACGATTCCAAATTGTCGAATTGTAATAGCATCGCTGGTCGTTAAAGTAAATGAGGCGTTTATCTTAATAAAGCTAAGTATGATTTTGATAACGGGCTGAGAGTAAAAACGTAATAAACTTGCCATTATTACGTTCGTGGGTGTCGTAAACGTTAACGACTATCGTTACTATTCTTGGGTTCACGGTAAATTGTTTTCGTTGAAAGCGAACAGGTCTTTTAATGAACAATGAAAATATATAAAGATATAAACTCTTAGGCAGAATATTAATAGCCACATTATATCAAATGTTAGTATTAAACTTTGTCTATATACAGTTCTAGAGTTCAAAAACAAACGTTATACTTTAGCGGTTCCTGAAGAATAGCCTGTGTTCAAATTTAACACACAGAACCTAAAAGACAAAATTATTATGAATATATAAGTCTGACACTCTATTTCAGTGATCACAAGAAACTATAGTGATCCTCAAGTGACTCCACAACTTGTGAAAAACTCAACTAAAAAGAACAAATAACTGGATAATTCAATCTTAAAAACAACGCCCATAAAAGTGGCACAGATTATAAATACTTATTTATAATCTGTGATTTTACATTACCTATATTGTATTGAACTGCAAACAGCCAAATTGTATGGTACATATTAAATTAATTCTACTCTTTCTCCTTGGTCCAACCGAAATTTATGCCAGCGGAACTGCGGGTGGAAGCTAGTACATAATATAAAGCCAAAGTAGCATCATCTGTATAACTGGAAATGTTAGAATTAACTACATTCCCACATTAGTGTCCGACTAAAAGGTCAGATTAGTACCTTCTATCCAAGCCATTCTTAGCTCTTATTACAAGGGCGTAAGGGCGATGTCTTCAATGTTATATACAGCGTGTTTGATTCTGTTAAACTAAGGCATGTACATACTTGTTGCAAAGTTACTCCTAATTACCGACACGGAATTCGGATTTTCTCAGTTTTCCCTGTGGGCGGAATTAGGGATAAGTGATGAATGATTTATTTTGTTCAGTTTGCAACTGGTTTGAGCCTACTTTCCGAATGCGGGAAAGTAAGAGTCATCTTGTATTTATGTTTTCTTTTTTTTTGCGAGAAACAGGTGTAAAGGTTTATAAATACTATATTCACAATCTAATGTTTTAAATGTGAAAGTGACTTTGTATGTCAGTCCACTCAAAATTATTTTATGCGGGAAACAACAACTATAGTAGTTATTACCAAGAATATATACATATAGAGATAAAAGTTTGCGGAACTAAGGAACTGATTAATTTTTAAAGCAAAGATTGGGTAGTAAGTTAATATAAGCAAATAGATAAAATCTAAAAGATAAAATAAAATTTCCAAAGACCTTAAGCTCCACTTTAGTGAAATACTTCTAAACTTTATGCTGTAAAACGTACCGCAAGGTTACATCTTTCGTATCTCAGTGAGACTCGTGAATTCCATTATGAAAATGAATAAACAGTGAGGTTACACTTCAAAAAGTTTTATTCATTTTGAAGCGACCACCACAGGAGGCGAAAATCACCCACGGACGTTCCTTCGGGCGGCGCTGTGAAAAATTATTTTTATAACTACCCACGTAATGCAATTGCAAAATGTTCATGTTATTTTGAAGTGTTACTATTTAAATTTTATGTACTCATATAGCTAGAAACTAGAATATGTTTTTTTTAGCTTACCAATATATCGGGGTTTACGAAATATGTAAATCTACGAAAAAAATTGTTATTCGTTTCAAAACTTGGCACCGACTTCAAAGTGTTGCAGTGAATATACCCTAGAACCTTTTAAATAAAATTGAAACATAATGCACATTTTAACTCCCGCGCCGTTTTCCTTAAAGTCAGTTTAATTCTTACAAAGGATTCCGAGAATCATCAAAGGATATCAGTATCGGATTCCGTATTCCAGGTACATATTAGCTGTATACTGACAAATGAACAAAAGTCTTTCAAAGCAAGCGCACCGCTAATGCTTTGCCAGTACGTGGTCCCCAGGGCTTGGTAACTGCGGAAAAAACGTGGTTTTTAGGCCACGACTCCATTGTCTATCTGAACAAACCGTCGCTCTCCACTAATTAAGCTTTTTGTTAGTAACCTTGTTAAAATTCTACGTTCAACAACTGTTTTCATAGGCATTACAATTGAAAACATAAATTTTTATGCGCTTAACGACCGCCGTGATAAAATACGTTGAGTGTTTTTATTTTTTTAATTAATAAAATATATCACAAATGATTTCACAAAATTTTTAAATTGTCATCCTATTTTTTTGCAGGACAATATTTTATTATATACTCAGCCACAAAAGGACTATGTATTGAACACGTGGATACTAAACAATAGTTTAAAAGCCGAGCCCATTTCGTACTACGAGAAGATGATAAATAAAAACCTACATATGTCAAAAAAACTCAAAAAGTCTAAAACATATCTTCTTAACAATAGAAGAGAGTTTCGTTCAACAGTAAAGCATCTACAATCCAATTTCAACATAAATTCATCTAATAATACTTTCAAAGAACTCCACTTGAAGCCAGACTCGAATACATCGACAATAGATTCTGCAATTGCCCATCTATGTGGTACAACCTTTACTGTTTTCGCTGCGTTTACATACACTATACTTGACATTTGCTACTGGAGCGAATATTCAAGCACTACTGTATTTGTTGAGGCCACCAACCCGACCCTAAGCAAATAACAGAGCCTAAAACTGCCTCTATATCTGGAGTAGTGAATAAACTTGTGGACTCTCGTGTATGGGAAACCGAACTTGATGTTATCGTGATAAAATTGAAAATCGTTTGAAAGGAAACAGACATGAACAGTGAGGATCGAATCGAAAAGATGAAAACATTCATCATTGTGGTACTTACATAAAAAGAGTCCGTACTTGCATTTACAAAGAAATGGTTATATGATTATTGAGAAACTACCTCTCTGTAGGAATTCAAATTATACTAAATAAGACAGAATTTTATAGTATATTTACTAGTTTTAAGCACAATTAGTCATTCCTACTAATTTATTAAAGATATGGAATAACAGAAAAAAAAACCATTGTTAAAATTCGTGTTTTTATATCGAGGAATAAAATTCTGAATGATGTGCAACTGTCAATTCTAAGTGACGTGTGATGGATTAAATTGCGAAGGGATCTTCAGGACTTCTTTGCACAGTAATGAAACAATATATTTATTTATAGGCTGTTTTGTATTTTTTATGGTTTTCGGATATTCCGAGACTTACTTTAAACCCAAGTTATCTAAATGTAACCACAAGAAACGAGTCCCTAAACAGAATAAAGTCTTCGAATTTCTGCAAACAAAACAAGAGCTAAAACAAGCGTTCTTACATCCGAAATTTTACCGCGCCCCAAATTCTTGGTTTGTTCAGATAACAAAGAATCCATTAAAACATAATAATATTCCTAATTAAAAGCCAAGGGGACTAGCGGAGAAAAATTTGTCGATTCAACGCGATACTTTACAGATCATTAGTTTTCAAGATTGGGTCCGTTAGGTGAAATTCATGGCTTCCAAAAGGCCTAGGGCGTTTGAAGTCCTTCTCTGATAATTGAAAGTGGCGCTTAATTTCACGTGTGATCGCCTGCGGGATTTGGGGACGTATTTAAAAGTCGTGGAGTTTCGGAAATGGTTTATTACTGTTGCAAGATTTATGATTGGATGGCATCTTCGTAATTTGCCGAAGTTTGGTCCTTTGGATTATAAATTGTCGCTAAATACTATTGTTATGCGATATTAATGTGCTGTTTGATTTATGTTTTCTATTAGTGTGATTTATGCTGATTATTTGGTTTTATTTAACAATGTCGTAATATGTTCACCTTAAAGACCCTATGGTTAGATTTTTCCAAGCTATCAGATCCTTCTAAAATTATCTCTATATTTATTTTGTTGCAAGCCACAAGCGGGAAGCAAGAAATAAAAACAATATTCAAACGAGCATACATACTTAAAAATCTCTCTGAATATACCACATAGAAATGCTTGAAAAACCTAAACATTTCCAAGACTTGGGAATAAAAAAACAGACGAACGCCCACAAAGCGAGACGTGTAAAAAGGTCTCGTTAGCAGCTTCCTTTCGTCCCATATTGAGATGAATTATGCACCAGCATATAGCTCTATAGCCTAGTGAATAATTCCGACTGATCGATTTTTACTTCTCTATATGATTTCCTTTAAAAGTTGCTACCAACGAAACGATATGTTTCATTGAAATAACATTAATTAATTTTTCGTTGCTGTTTTATTCTGTATCGTATTTTTGCTTTAAAATTGCAAAAACTTTTTGAAGTCTATATAATAACTTCGTCATAAATGAAACTAACATCTTTATTCTATTTATGTTTCTTTTGATAAGGATCACTTCAATTTCGCATTCACATTTGATGGATGCTTATAAGATATTTTTCCAAATGTCTAACAAAACATGGTCTTCGAGATTAGGTTCGGGGCTTTTATTTAAGTTTATGGTTTGCTTTTGTTGTCACTAATCTACCAAAGCATCGTCTTACAATATCAACATCTTCCAATGATTTTGAGTATCCAAATATGTATTGATCAACATACCAATATTATCCTACCCGAGGTTAGCCGAGACATTCCATGCATCATCCGCCTCGCCGATCCCATTCGTTTTAATTGGCCTTTTTCGAGTTAGTAATGAATTCGATAAGGACCAATTACACATATATTTCAATGAACATACAATACGATAAAAGTATTATATGAAAAAATCATTCAAATAAATTTAAATTTCAATATTGAATCTGTGTTTAAATAAAACCAATATAAACAAGAAATATTGTCTGTAATATGAAATAAATATTACCGAATTGCTAATAAATAATTATAGCCGATATTATAAAATTACACGACCAATATTAAATATATAAAAAACATCTCAGTGAAAAAATGTTATGTAAAACACTTTGAAAGTAAAAACAAACATAATCCACACAAACAGAATCTTTTCATCGATACAAATATCGAGCGAAATGTAAACTCCAATCCAAAATTTGAAACCACGGTGAACTTCAGAAACAAAAGCAAAGATACATAACAAGATACTCACCAAACCTACACAATAAAATAAAATTTCCGAATTTACACTAAATCGTCGTAAAAGCGTGGGCAAATTGAAAACAGTCTACTCCGGCTCGTTATAGAGCCGACTCCACCATTTATCTTCATTCTACCTTTGAATGGAATTGCCGGCGACGTATTCCGCAACTCAAACGATAGAACTACTTATTATTTCGAGCAGTTCAAGCTTAACGATTTGGACCGAACGCGAGCGCACCTGTCTCTGGCCCCCATCTCTTGCGAGGCTCCGATATGTTGTACGTAGTGAAATAACGACCCCGTTGTGAATTTAAGTTTAACATGCTCAATGGAGGTACTCGCTTGTAACTAGTACAAAGGTTCGGGATATTTGGATCTGTTAAACATGTTAGACTTAGATATGTAATTCAATGTTTACTTACATTTTGCTGGTAGTATCTTACGTGGCCAAAATGTATTTGATGAATTTAGTTTTCTGAATTATGAATGCCGTGGCTTGAATGTTAGTGGACCAGTATTAATTCCAAGTGTACCGCAAAAAGCTGCCCCTGTTATATTATACTGCCAAAGTTTCGAGTAAATTAAGATATATTGTCTAAGGAATATTAATCTGAATTCTCTCTAAAATTGCTCTCCAAAATTATTACACTCACAAACGAAAACGTGTAACAGTCGAAATAATAATTCCGACGCACATTTTAAAATATAAAACTTAATCCAGAAGGCAAGCAGAATTTATTAAGTCCGCGGTCCGACATCAAAGGCCACAAATGAATATAAAATCATGCGCCCACTCGGCGAATAGGTCATCTCAAAGTTTCACTTTCAAAACACATTTCGAATTCATTTTGAAACTGAACGTAATTAACTATAACAGAGTAATTTGCATTTATTTGTGAATGCTCAGTGAGGCGTGTGACCGGGAGCTCGATTCCGAACACCGCACTGTTTATGAAACGTTAACGTACCGAAGAAGTTAACCCCGGGGGGAATTGACGTCGTTTAATTAAGCAATCTCTATTATACTAATGGTGTATATCCAGAGTTGGTGGCTGATGACGATCCCATAGGATGCGCTCACAATTACGATAATGCAGCGGAGACAATGTAGTGACGGTGCGGCAGAGTAAAAGTGCCTACCGTGGGCGGATTTTGTTTCATGTCAGTCCAATTCATTGACGATAGCATACAATAGATCAAAGCTTTGACATACATCATGAGAAGTAGTTAATGTATCAGTGCGGTGCTTTGTTTCAAAGGCTGTTTTGTGTGGCTAATGAGCACATATTGTTTCGCATCCAATATCAATCAGTAATGATTCATGAGAGAATCTGAGTACTACCCAATTGCAAAACTTTTTACCATGAAGTAGACCTTTAACGAAAATAGCCTACTAGGAACTAGTACCAAAACATTAGACATGCTGAAGTGTTCCAAGCTTCAATTGTCATAAGACGTCAACAAAACCCAATATGGCTGACAATCATATAGTTTAATTTAATAAAGGAAAGGTTTACTTTTCTTCTAAGAAATGATAGAGTCATCCTCATTTTCAATGGCACTGATTCTGTTCAACTAATAATTGATTGTATGAACAGGATCATCATTCACCGCTTTTCGCTCATAAATTAAACCCCGGCATAAAGAAGGTTGGCTTTTGTCCCCTCTCCTTTGTCGGTTACAGATGATCGCACGTGACTGGCGTACAAAACATACAATGTTTAGACTCGGTTTGTCGGATCTCCGACTTGTTTGCTTTACCAAACGTTTTTGATTGACAGAGTACCGTGATATGTGGGTTACCGTGTGCAGTCCGTTTCATTGTATACCGATACAGTATATAAAGTATAGAATTGGGACCTTTGTCTGTTTGGATGCATTATATTCAGGAAAAAGTAGATTCTTCGACTTAAGTTTGTAACTGGGTTATTAAGGTAGTTTAGACTTGGTTTGTCAGATCTCCAACTTGTTTGCTTTACCAAACGTTTTTGATTGATAGACTACCGTGATATGTGGGTTACCGTGTGCAGTCCGTTTCATTGTATACTGATACAGTATATAAAGTATAGAATTGGAACCTTTGTCTGTTTGAATGCATTATGTTCAGGAAAAGTAGATTCTTCGATTTAAGTTGATGACTGGGTTATTAAGGTAGTTTAGACTCGGTTTGTCGGATCTCCGACTTGTTTGCTTTACCGAACGTTTTTGATTGACAAAGTACCGTGATATGTGAGTTGCCGTGTGCAGTCCGTTTCATTGTATACCGATATATTATATTGTTTGTTTTGATGCTATATTTTCTGGAAGAAGTAGACTCTTCGATTTAAGTTGGTGACTGGGTTATTTAGACAGATTATTAAATTAGAAATTATGGGACATTTGCAAAGTATTTATAATAGGGGAAGGAATGGGGGTAATAAAAAAACCGAGTCGCATCACTTGTACATAAAGTGATAAGTTTATTTGTTGGTTATCGTTAATATCAGGATCTAACAATCATTTTTTATGTCAACACGTTTATTGAGGAATGGACCATAACATATCACAACAAGATTTATAAGACTTTACAAACGTGTTTGAACGAAGAACAGCTAATATAAGTAAAAAGGTAAACCGGAACTGACGAAACGCCGGAAAAATTAAACATTCATAATTATTCTTCATGATGTTATTTTATACTTATTAAAGCTTTATTTAATGAAGGTAAAGGTGGGGTTATTTTGACCGTGTCTGTTGTATCCTTTATACAATTTGAACTGGAACGGATTATGCTGCGTTGCCCGTGCTGGATTATTCACTCATGTCGGTTGATGTGTAATTAATTTTGTATTCGTTGAACTGTGTTATACTTTTATATAAGTTTTATCGTTAAAACCGTTGCAGTAAATATCAATTTCTTTTTGACTAGCCGTTTGGAAATTGAGTCGAGTAATTCACCGATTAACTTCTGCACTCAATTACTTACAAGTATACTATAGCTGCTTTTCTTTATAAATCCCCTCTTTATATTGTATTTAAATATTCTGTTACAGACTTGTTAATATTTTTGTTGCTACTATCATTACCTAACGAAGCATGACAATAGCAATATGTACCTGTGTCACCTGCACGTAAATAATATACTTAAATAGCACTTCATTCATCAAAAACCACAGATAACAATAAATTAACCAAAAAAATCTTTATGTGAAAATCACCCAAAATTAAATTAACCTCCATTAAAGTATAAAGGGTAGATCCTTTACCTGTTATTAACAAAGTAACATAAGCCGAGAGTATCCACAAGGAATGCAATTTTAAAATACATTAAGTAAGTAAACTGAGGGAACAGAACGCGCCCATAATCTGGCGTTAATTATTCCACAGTAGGGCAATCGGGCATTGTGTTCAACAAGGGCTCAGGGAAACCAATTAGCCTCAACACACAAAGATCTCGCCCAATTTATATATTTGTTAGATTATGTGTGTGCAAAACTGATTGTGAAGCGCGATCTGTTGACATATGGCCGATGTTGCGACCAAAAACACTCTTGCTGGTGAAATGATCTGAAATTCGGTCTAGGATTCCAATTAGCTAGGATTGTAGCGTCAATTTTGGTTGTTGATCACGATTAGTAGTTAGAGTAACTTCTAATGAATAATACTAGCATATTTTTTTATCAAAAATTTGATAGATCACTATTGTTTGACATTATATTGTTTTTTTTTTTTATTGTGATACATGAACCTACATTTTTTTGTACTATATATAAAGATTGACGTAGTTTGACAATACTTAATAGTTTAATAAAACAACTGGACACTGATGCTGCATATCAAATTCAATGCTTAAAAATCCTAGTAAAATCAAGGCCCTGATTAAAATCCTTTAGTCTACGAGGGCTTTTATAGAACGTGTGTGATTGAAACATGGTAACGAATTCGTTTTAAGTTGAGAAATGTTTGAACGGGCTAACTTTTGTTAGCAACTTTATTAATGCCGTACACTCGTGGTTTTCGGTGCTGTGATTTAATTTGACCAATGATATTAAAAATACTTAAAACCCGTCACAGACTTAGCTACAATATATATTAATATACCGTATTATAATATATATTATAGCAAGCTACCACACACTGAGAAATATATATTTCGCCTTCATTTGTATGGTGGTCGTCATATAGTAATATGCAATAATTTATATAACGGTATAGCTTGGTGACGTCATAGAAATATATATTATAGCTGAGTGTGCGGTCACTCGAAAATTTTGTATAGAAAATGTATAGTAATATGTCTAACTATAAATAAATTAATATATATTATAGCTAAGTGTGTGACGGGCTTTAAAGGAAAGATCTAAGAGTAGTAGGTAACGATTGGAAAATGTCTCTACAAATGTTAAAGTCTAGACAGATAGGAATCGCTTAGGTAAAATGTGAATGATTTATGCGCTTGCTTTCATGTTGTTGACGTATCAGTAACTCATAAATCTTTATTATGTTTACGTTAAGATTTGTATGTTTACTTACTGCCTCTTCGCAGTTTCACTCGCAACTGACAACTTTAGTTTTTCATTTTTTGTTCTAATCCTTAATACAAATACAAAATATGTTTGTCAAGAAATTACTTTCCTTTTGATTACACTATTCACCTAACATTATGTAATATATTTTACTTTTGAAAAATACAAAAAATAAATAATGACTATTACGTCACAATAACTGCTGCATCCACACCACAAATGTCGACAACCTCGTGAGCTAAGTCAAGATAAAATAATAAAGTAAAAAATAAATTGAGCAGTTTCGATCGATACGAATACGAATTTTATTTTACCTTATCTGTTTTACTCTCTTTTAATTAAACGTACTAAGATAAAACTCACACTATAACGCCAACGTGTGAAGTCAGGCGCGAACAATATCACGGATCACAGGACCGTCTCCGGTCACCGGTCGAGGTCAATCTTAAGGTGTGCGAACTCTATTAGATAGTTATGCACACGTGAAATAGATTTATTAGATACTTTCTAGCTGCTTTGTTTTAATGGGATAGGGCAAACGAGCTGACAGATCACCAGATGGAAAGTGAATGCTGTCGCCCATGGACATTTGCAACACCAAAGGAGCTAC
>DVTA01000021.1:0-15643 GCA_018233265.1 Junonia stemosa | reverse complement strand
AAAGAGAATACATAATAAAATATTACAAAAAACTATTGTATTTACCCAATAAAGTACAATATTCCAAAAACTCAATTGAAAGTCCATTTTTTTATATTTTCAACGAAATTGATCCCTAACACTACTGTTATAAAGATCAAAATCAAGATACAGCATTATCTACCACCGTAAAATCGGTAGGCAGTATTATCTATGCTAATGCTGGCTGCACGTTGGTTCATTAAGCCTGTTTTAAATGCAATCTATGTACTGTATCTGTTTTTTTTTTCGGTATTGTTGTTGACTTGTTGTCATGGCAACAGCTATCTTTACGACCTAGCCGAGTGAAATACCTTCACTGACTGATAACCTCTGATAAAATAAACTAGAAAAGATTAGAGACTGTCGTGTTTTCTTAAATGCCATTAAAAACTTATATTGTCTTAGTTTATTACCTAGTTTTTTCTCGCAGATTTGCCCGCTTTAATGTGATTAATATAATTCTCATCATTTTTTATATTTTTTCGTCATTATAAAAAATATAATATATACTGTTTTTTTCAGCGCCTCGTCGAGGCGATGGCGCCGCGCTCAGCGCGTTCCTTCCGCCAAGAGTTCAACATGCAGGACCTGGCGACCACAGAACACACGTATACCTCACATTATACTTCTGAAAAGTAAGTAATCACTACCACGTGTATTCGCTTCTATATTCAGAAATACAATACGGAAATCAATACCTCTCCATCATTTTTATTTATAAACCCCATCGTTTAATCATTAATCAATTTTCCAAACCACTACAGATACATCAGAACATCACATTCAACAGAGCTCGATGGTCACGCGCCAATAAAATCAATGACCAATGGCAAATTGAGCTCGCCAAACTACACGACAAAGACCATCATCGGAGACGACGAACGACCCGATGTAAGAAACCTAAAACGTGTCCACAAAATGTACGAAGGTCCTAACATTATAGAATCCAGAGGTATCGTCCACCCTGAGACTCGAGAAATACTAACCGTTGGCCAGGCCATTAGTATGAGAATATTAGACGTACGAACGGGAAGACTATTGTCTTCACCTAACACGAGACAAACTATAAGCATAGAACAGGCTGCCAAGGAAGGCCTGATCGACCCCAAACTTGCTGCGAGATTAACAGGACCTTGCGGCATGACGGAAGATGGCAACGAAGTCACGTTGTTAGAAGCAATTCAACGAGAACTTTATGACGCAGAACAAGGACTGACAGACCCCGCAGAGAAGAGAATTAAGGTGACTGTCGAGGGTGAAAAACCAAGTCAAGGAATGAGTATTTCGGACGCACTTAATCGTGGTCAGGTTGATTTACAGAGAGGTCTCTACAGATTACCCAATGGAAGCTACATTACCATCGCTGAAGCCTATCAACGAGGTTATCTTATCTACAACGAAATTATAAAAATAAAATCGAGCGCTTTGTCTTTATCAGATGCAATTAGTCAAGAACTAGTAGACAATAGTGGTTGGATTTTGGACAGAAATTCGGGTGATAGGTTCCAATTAGAAGTTGCTATTAAAAATGAGTTAATTAATCCAACTATAAGAGAGGTCGTTGATCCTAAAAACGATACTAAGATAACGCTTGCTGAAGCGATAGAGAAAAATATCATAAACACTAAACACTCCAAATACGTACACAATGTAACAAAAGAAAAAATGACATTCAAAGAAGCCGCGAGTAAACGTTTCATTTGCAAACCGATGACGCTCAAAGACATTTGTGATAATAATTTAATGACAAATGATGGTAAAATCTTATCGCCAACAAATAGAACACCCTTAAATATTTTAGAAGCAATTTCCGCGGGCGTACTCGATAGCGACAGTATCAAATGTGTAACTGACACTACAACCGGCCAATTACTTACTTTATCTGAGGCCCTTGGTGCTAGGATCATTCTCCCTGATAATAAATTCCGCGATAACTTAACTGGCGAACTTTGTACTATCCCAGAAGCAGTAGACCGAGGTCTCATTACCTCCGTATCACAGAGGTCAATTTTCGATATTGACGGATTTAGGGATCCAAAAACAGGTGAATTCATTTCCTTCAATTCAGCGCTTAGTAAAGGTATTTTAAAATATGTTAACGGTGAAACTTTCCTAAAGTCTGAAAGTGGTGATTTTGTATTCTTAGAAGACTGTCCTAAAGTTTCAATAGTACGACCAGAAGTGTTAGAAATGTTTAATCGTAAAATTGGCGTTTTCGAAAATGGTAAAGAATTATCTGTCTTAGACTCTGTATTCAAAAACGTTCTAGACCCTAAAACAGGATATCTTCTTGATTCTGCTACCAAAAAACCTATACCTTTCAATAAAGCCGTAGAAATTAATATGATAACCCCGGAAGGTGCTGCTTTATTAAACTCCCTTTTAAACATTACGTTAACTCTTCAGACTGTAACAAAAACTGTGAAGAGGTATGTAACGGTAACGAATACGTCACATAGATCTGAAACTATAATAACGTTCGCCGAAGCAATAAGACGCGGTCTTATAGATGAATCCACTCAAACATTTACTGATCCCACAACTGGTACAGTTTTCCCCATTCAACAAGCTCTCGATGAAGGGCTATTAGGTGTTGACCAAAACGAATCACGTGTAGCTCGAATTTCCGATCGCGTAACAAAGAAAGAATTAATTCCCGGGCAAGTAGTAGAGTTAAAGATTACCAAAAAGTCATTCATCAAAGATATGCCCCCAAGTCCAGAAAATAAATTACATCAAGACAATAGGCCTGAAACCGTAAAAAGTCCAGATTACATAATCCATGAGTCTGTCCAACCGCGTGAAGAAGTAACACGTGAAATAAGAACAGTTACATCTAAATCGGTTGTAACTGAACCTTCTGTTACATCACTTACTATTAAGAAAAATACTATAGAACTTCCTTCCGGAGGTTGGACTCTTTATGAAGCTATTCAACAAAACTTATTCAACCCCGAAACAGGAATGTTTATTATTCCTGGAACTGACCGCGTTTTAGACCTTAAAGAAGCTGTATCGCTCAACATTATAAACCCAGAATCTGCTAACGTAGTAGATACAAAGACGCGAAAAGAAATACCTCTTCATAGGGCCTTAGAATTTAACGTCATAGATAGCACGGGTCATTATAAATATGGTAATCAAACTTTGACTATGAAACAAGCAATTGAACAAAAATATATTATTTTTGTTTCGCTTTCAAAAAAGACGTCTACTCAAAAGGTTATCACAATTACGTCCATAGCAGGTATGCCTGATAAAATGGAAATTTCTGAAGTACAACGGACATCGCCTGTAACAGATTCCGATGAGCAATCTATTTTAGAGCCAGTACAAATAGCTCCAGGCATTATCTATGATCCAGCTACAGCTTTAGTTATATCTACTACTTCTGGAGTTTCTGAAAATATAATTGAAGCTGTAGATCGTGGATTAGTACCCGTTAATGTTGTACGTGTTACTGATCCCGAAACAGGAACCCAAATTTCACTAAAGCAAGCTATAGAAAAGGGAATCATAGACAAAAAGGGGGGTCAATATAAAAACGAGTCGGGTAAAAGTATAAGTCTTGCTGACGCTACAAAGGTTGGTCTCATAGCTGTAATAGGATCACCACTTGTCGCTGCATCTAAGGTGATTCAAGTGGTTAAAAGCACAATGGTAGTAGACCCGAAAACAGGCGAAGAGCTACCAATGGAAGTTGCTTATGAAAGAGGATTGGTAGATAAGGATACATATAAAAATTACGAAGATTCTATCTCAAGTAAGACACCAGAAAGAGATGTAGTAGAAGAGAGAGGAAAAGACATAAAGTCTGATACTAGCGTTGTCTCAATTACGAAAGTAATATCAACAACAATCGTTGATCCATTCACCGGAGAAAAAATATCTATAGAAGAAGCTAATAAAAAGGGACTCGTTGATCCTGACACTTACAGGATATATAAAGAGTCATTAAATGCCCCTGAAAATATACGACAGGAAATGGTTGAAGCTAGTTCTAGCAAAACGCCAAATAAGCCTTTATCAGTTGGGGCAGCTGTTTCAGAAGGATTTATAACTGTTGAATCTATTCAGAATAGTTTGTCAGCGGATACTAGAAAAGCAGCGGATAATATCACGAAGACTAAACCTGTGCGCGATGCCGATGTAATACAACTAACTAAAAATCAAGTTTCTGCTAAACCTAAATATGCTGTTAATGTTAAAGACCAGCAGACGTACTCATCTGTTGATATTAAACCAGTTGTCTTACAAAAACTTCGAAGGCATGTGGTTATGCCCTCAGAAGCAATTGAGATGGGATTAACCGACAAAGATACCGCAAATCTTTTAGATATTGTCAAAACGTATAAAGATGAGAAAGGTAATCCTATAACGCTAGAAAAAGCTATTGAAATCGGCCTCATTGATGAAAATAAAGGAAAAATTGTAGATCCGGTACATGGAGATAATTTATCAATAAAGGAAGCTATACGTCGAGGTATATTGGACCCAGAAGGGCAAAATGAAATATTAATACCGCTAGCTAGAAGTCTTACGATTCCAGAAGTCCTAGAACAAGGTTTATTACATCCAACAACTGGTAAAATCATCCACCCTGAAACCGGAAGCCACTTGTCCTTAAGAGAAGCAATAATTTGCGATATAATTGATCCCTTATCATCTGTAACTATTGCTCCGGGTCAAAATATCAGCCTCTCCGAGGCCATAGCTAAAAATATAATCGACAATGAGAAAAATACCGTGAAAACCTCAAATGGTCCACTAAGTTTAGTCGAAGCAGTAAATGCTCAAGTATTTCCTGATGTCAAACCCAAAACTTCAAATGAAATCCCACCTGCTGGTATGACTTTATCAGTTGCAGTGAAACAAAATTTGATTGATCCAAAGACAGGCGATATAAAACATCCACTTACAGGACAATTAATTGATCTTAACGAAGCTTTAGAAAAAGGTTTAATTATGAATATTCCTTATCCTCAATCATCATCAACAGTTTCTATAGAACAGGCAATTGAAGAAGGAATTCTTGATTTAAAAGATGGAGTGATCGTTGATCCAAAAACGAACGAAAAACTAACCATAGACAAAGCCTTAGAAAAGGGTATAATAGCTGTAAAACTTAATAAGGATGTAACTGAAACCGGTGGAATTGTTACCACAATAACTGAGACGTTCACCTCCCAGCATACTGTAACGACAAGAATGGTAGAGCTATTAGCAGATTATGTTTTGATAAGTGCTAATGAGGTACAAAATACCAAAACCGGTGAAATTATTTCAATAGAGGAAGCTAGAAATAAAGGTATTATTAAAGACGAACAAACGAGCAAAGAACAATTTATTACAAGTGATGTAAATATTAGTTTTGAAGATGCTTTGAATCTTGGTTACATTGATTTAGAAAAAGGAACATTCACAAATCCACAGACAGGAGAAACTGTTCCAATCGCTGAAGCTGTAAACAGTGGCGTATTAAACACAGAAACGCCAGAAGAAATAACCACCGATCCTAATAAAAAACAAGGCATGGGAATGCTTGATCTTAATGAAGCATTTGAATTACTTTTTGATGAAAAAACTCAAAAGTTCCGAGACCCAACATCACCAAATAAAGAAATAACTTTTGCAGAGGCCGTACAAAAGAAAATCATAAATCCTGAATCTGTTGTGTATAATATTGAAGCTGGTAAAGCAACAACAGTACAAGAAGCTTTAAATACAGGATTTATTGATAAGCGTACTGGAAAAATAAAAGAACCAGACACTGGAAAGCCTATTGACATTAAAAAGGCTGCTAAAATGGGACTGATTGCAGTCGTTGCAGCTCCAGTTTTGGCAGGTATGGCAGTAGTTCAAGGAGCTAAAATTGTAGGTAGCAAATTGACAAAATCTAAACCCGAAGAAAGTATTGTTAGTGATTCAATTCCACAAAATAAGAAGCCAGAAATTGTTACAAAAGAAAAGAAAAGCCAAGAAATATATTCAGAGAAAGAAAAACCATTACCAAGTGATTCTAAAACCATTAAATCTCCTCAAAGCAACGAATCACTAATTAAAACTGATACAAAATTGATTACTGATAAATCTTCCGTAGAAGAAAGTACGAAAAAGTATGCGACTAAAGACATTATAAAAGACCAAGTTTTGCAAGAAGTCGTGTCAAAAGATTCTCTAAAAGAACGTGATACAATATCAAATGTTGAACTACCAACTAATACCGATAATAAGAAAGACAAGCGAAAACATAATGATGAGAAATCATTACCAGAAAAAATTAACAAAGAATTCCCAATCGATAAAGATGATTTAAAAAATAAAAAAGTGACTGCAAGTAAGCCCGAGGAAATGCCTTCTGATGAGGTAACAAAGGAACCTAAAGACCAACAAACGATAAAGGAATTTAAGCAAGTCACTCCAGACGGTAGGGAAGTGACTACAATAGTCAAAACTACTGTTTCCACGTCAGATCCTACGCAGTATGTAACGGAACATTATGATACTACTGTAACGACTTCTAAAATAACAACAATCGAAGTGACTCAAAATACATCCACATCCTATAGTGTTTCTGAACAGTATGCAAGCGTGCCTTTCGAAGAAAATCAACAAACCGAAATAGTCGAATATTTGGATGAAACTGACGAAGCTATGACAAATATAAATAAAATTAATGACTTATTATCGGAAAAGAGTAGTTACAAAGTAGAAGAACCCGTCGAACGAGAAAACCCGGTGGATTTAAATAGTTCTACAGTAGACAAAACATCGCCAAGGGAAGAGGATAGGAAATCTGTTTTACCTGCAACAAAAGCAGAGGAAAATAAGCCAAAAGAAGGTAAACCCAAACCGCTACAAACTGAAGACGATAGTAAGGTAATACACGGCCAAGGTGGAGATGAAAAAATCATCGTTAGTCCTGTAGAATCTGAGAACATTCTGACAGCTTTAAACAAAGGTATGATCGAACCCGAATCAATATTAATCACAGACCCTAAAACAAAACAACAAATTTCAATAAAGGACGCTATAAATAAAGGCATCGTCAGTGAAAATATGAATGAAGTTATGGACGATAGTGGCAAGAAAATAAGCTTTGCTGATGCCGCGAAATTTGGTTTAATAGCAATAGTGGGTGCTCCAGTTTTAGCCGCATCAAAAGTTATTGAACTAGTGAAAAGCAATAAAACCTCCGACTCATCCGTAGATAAGGAGCTTCAGAAACCGATCAGCGATAAGAAAACTAAAACTATTACCATCGAAACCTCATCTGCCGTTACTGCTGAAGACGTTAAGCTTTCAGAGACAGCCCGGAAACATGATCAGAGCAGCATCGATAGTTCTACAGATTCAAATCTCACGAAGCCTACTATTGTTGATGATGGAAAGACAATGTCAGCACTATTGATAGACGCTGAAAAGCAACCTTTGCGAGTTATTGATGAAATCACTGAGCAAAATATCACTAAAGTTAAATCCGAGCCTATACAATTACTATGTGAAAATATTACGTTGATTGACGCAATTGCTCAAGGTAAAATTGAACCAAAAGTCTGCAGAATTATTATTAACGGCGAAGAATCGCCACTTACTGTTCAGGATTCATTAGAACAAGAACAAATCAGCAGATTTGCTCCGGTAGATGTAGTTTCTAAAAATTGCGTTATTGTTAGAGAACATAAACCTAAATATTCTTTATCTATTTCTCAAAAACTGACCCCCGAGGAACTTTCCGAAATGGGAGTTTATGACATCGAAAAACAAATATTCTTGAATCCAAAAACTGGTGCTAAAATTTCATTCGAAGAACTTGTTTACGGACTTCACGTTTTTGATCCCTCGACGATACTAGTAAAAGATTTAAATAGCAAATCAGATGATTATATTCCATTTGATGAAGCTATTTCGCGACCAATTATTGATAAAACGACTGGTCATATGGTCAACCCTAAAACAGGTAAACGCGTGTCCTTCTTAGAATGTGTGCAGATAGGATGGATCGTAGAAACACCCGAAGATGTTTCTATTCCAGAACAGGTAACAGTTGAATCAGCTTTCGAACAAGGTTTATACGATCCTAAAACGGGAGAAATTAAAGACATCAACACAGGTGAGCTAGTTCCTATAGGCGAAGCAGTTGAAAAGGGTCTTATTGATCAAGAATCTCTACTTATTAGGATCCCTCAATCTAATGAAATCATTACAGTATCGGATGCTATTGAACGGGGTATTATAGAAATACGAGGCGGTATAATAACTATAATTGAAACTCAGGAAGTAATTGAAATATCTGTTGCTATTCAACGCAACATAATAACTATTGTTCGTAGGGCAATATCAATTGAAGCAGTTATTCATGAAAATATGTATGAACCAAATTCTGGTAAGATAAAAGACAAAGTTACCAATCAGCTATTAGCTATTGACGAAGCTGTAGAAAGAAATATTGTCCATCCAACTATTTCAGAAATTAAAGATACTGCTCTAGAAAAGTACGTACCCCTTTCTGAAGCTCTCGATACAAAACTAATTAATCCTGAAACTGGTAAATTAAAAGACAAAAAGACTGGCAAATACATTCCATTAGACGATGCATTAAAGAAGGGCTTAATAGCTACTAAAGCGGTTACGTTTTCGTTGTTTGATGTTATTGAATTAGGTTACTATTCACCTGATACATGTAAAATTTTAAATCCAAGAACTGGTGAAACAATCACATTAAGAAAAGCCATTCAAGAAAAACTCATTGATCCTTCCAATATAAAAATTAAAGATGATAAATCAGAAACATTTGTGTCCTTTGATCAAGCTGTCACAACTGCGTTAGTAGACTTAGATCGTGGAATCATTACATCACCTCAGTTTAATCTTAAAGACGCATGCGATAAGGGTTATATTATTAGCGATCAAAAGCCATGGTCATTACAGGAAGGTTTAGTTCAAGGTTTTTACGATCCCGAAACCGGCTTGTTGACCATTAATAATGTCACTATGACTCTGGATGACGCTATTAAAATTGGAAATATTAACCCTGAAGCTTTAACAGTTCGAAATTCAGTCACTGGAGAAATAATTTCTCTGGCTGATGCAATCAAAGCAGGTATAATTGATTCTAAGGAAGGTAAAGTGAGAGACCCTGTTCATGGTGATAAAATTTCTCTTACTGATGCTTCGGAGCGTGGCTTAATAGTACCAGCTAAACGTAAACTTAGCTTGCCAGAAGCTGTATTTAAAGGCTTCTACGATCCTAAAACTGGTAAATTCTCTAACCCACAAAATAAAGACAAAATGCCGACTGACAGGGCCATTAGGAAACGTATGTTAGATCCGCAATCCACCTTAGTGCATGTAGGTGGTAAAGTAATTCCTTTTGAATTTGCCGTAGATAAAGGTATTGTTGATGGTAGAACCGGTACAATTTTGGTAGGATCAGAAAGAGTAGACTTCCGGGAAGCTTTCGAGAGGGGTATTTTAGTTGAAGTTCGTAAACCTTTGTCGCTAATGGAAGCAATCGAAAAGGGCGTGTACAATGAAATCACCGGTCTCTTTATGGATCCTCAAAGCGGCAAGAAATACACACTAGCTGAAGCTATCAAAATGAACTTAATCGATCCTCACTCTGTGCACATTCAAGACAATAGGTTAGGTAAATGGGACAAAATTACTTTGCCGGAGTCGATAGAGACTGGTGTAATAGATGATAAATCGAGTAAAATTAAAAACATTAACAATGACAATGAAGAAATTAGTCTCATGAAAGCGTTTGAAATAGGCTTACTAGTAGACAGCAAAGCTCCTATAAGCTTACAAAGAGCACTTCACCAAGGTCTTTATGACGATACTACGGGTAAAATTATTGATCCAGTAACAACGCGTAAAATAACTCTGCATGAAGCAATTAGGAGGTCCATAATTAGCCCGAAATACCTTTGTTATTTCGATAAGAAGTCCGAAAAACCTCTAACATTAGCAGAATGCTGTCGTAGCGAAATCGTTGATAAAAGAAATGGTAAATTTAATGAACCCGGTTCCGATGTCCAGATAACACTTTCCGAGGCTATGAATTTGGGTCTTATAGTCGATATTGAAAGCGCTGGTTTTTCGTTATACGAAGTACTATCAATGAATATGTATGATATTACCGAACTTATGTTTATTCACCCTGTTACAGAAAGAAAAATTTCACTTAAAACGGCTATTTCGGAGGAACTTATTAATCCAGAAAATTCACTTATTAAAAATATTCCCTCCAGCAAATATGTAAATCTTGTTGAAGCTATCAAAATCGGTATAATAGATGAAAATAATAGCGTTTACATTCTTCCAAATGGAAACCAAATTAACTTATTAGATGCCAAACATCGCGGTCTTATTGTCACGTCAAAGAAAAATTTAAGTCTAGAAGAAATCATAAAGAACGGTCTCTTTAGAGCTGATAACGGTAAAATTGTTGACCCCAACACAAATGAATTTATAGATATTAACAAAGCTATTGAAATTAATCTGATTAATCCAGATCTTACAGTCGTTAAAGATAGTTCAACAAATAAATTTAAACCACTTTTGAATGCGATACATGAAGGTGACGTCGATGTTACCAAAGGTAGGGTTTTAGATACTAAAGCAAAGAAAACGTATAGTTTAGATATTGCATTCGATAAAGGTTTACTCGTAACTGTCGTTCAGCCTATAACATCACAAAAGATTTCTAAGCGATATGTTTCTGACACTTCTGCGTCTAAAGAAACAGTAATGCGGGAATTCACTTTAGACGAAGCGATTAAATATGAATTTATAGATCCTGAAACCGCTTTAGTAAAGGACCCACAGAAAAACAAATATATTCCTCTAAAATTAGCTATCAGTAAAGGTATAATCGATAATAATGCCAAGGGATTGTTCGACACGCAAAGTAGATCGCGTACCCTCTGTTTCGTTTTTGAAAACGGCTTAATTGTCTACGTAAGAGAACCTTTATCGTTTGAGCAAGCGATAGAAGAAGGACATCTTAATATTAATACCGCTCGATTCACTGATCCTCAATCCAATGAAGTACTTACTATAAAAGATGCAGCCATTTTGGGCTATATCGATCCGGACACGGCGCTCATTAAAGATAATCTTAAAAAGAGGCTAGTCAAGCTTCCTGAAGCTTTCCGAAAAGGATTGATGGACGCTGAGAAGGGTAACATATTAGATACTGAGACCTCTAAACTCAATACTCTAAGCGCAGCGATTGAAAGTGGCCTTCTTATGACACCAAAGAAGAGCTTCACACTAATAGAAACTATCAACTTCGGAATTTACAATCCAACGACCGGTGCGTTGAATGATCCTTTCATCACGACAAGTGTTATGGATAGAAAACGATTGACGTTGGGCGAGGCAATACATCAAGGTATCGTTGATCCTTCAAGTACCGTTGTGAAAGAACCAGAAACGGGAAAAATATGGCCATTAGTACAAGCAATAGAACAACAGCTTGTTAACCCAGTGGAAGGGAGACTGGTTATTGATCCAAAGAAAGGAATCAGTCTTGATTTAGTCAAAGCTTTTAAAAAGGGATACTTGCTGCCAGCAGAAACGAGGGTGAGTTGTTTTTGTTTACATTTTGTGCTTCGTTCAAGCAAAGGTGTTGCTTTACAACTTCTTATGTTTCCACTCTTAGATGGTGATCTTTTTTATCTAAGCGTTTGGCTTGAAACATTGGCATGGCACTACACCCACATGACTTACGTCAATGACTGGGTTATAGGCGTAAATTGATACATAGAGTTATAAAATTATATCAACTTTGAGAATTTAAATATTCACATTTTTATTACCTATAACTAAGTCACTTATTCATTTAGTCAATACGATTTGCCATCGTTTTCTATGTAGTTACAGCACATAGAGCAAAAGAGGGTCGAAATTACTTTTATACATTAAAAACATAGGTTAAACATTATATTAATCAAAGGTACTTATCGTGATTCCGACCTGAAATAGTAGTAAGATTAGGGCAAAACTAAGCGCTTACTAGCCTCTATTGACGTAGAATTTTCTTTGATTTCTTTATGTGTCTTGTACTGTTTATAGATGCCTAAGTTTAGGTTAGCTCACTTGAGTTTTGACAGTTTTTTATTTATATGAATTGAACATTATAATCAAACCATAACATAATGCACAGAACAATCGTATATTACTTTATTTTTTAAACATGACACTATTCCAAGCAGAAAACTGTCAGAATTAGTGAAACGAGTGAAAAATGTGCTTATCCACTTTGTAATAAGGCTCGATGTATGTTGTTTTTTATTTCCAGCCGTTGCCTGCGATGCTAAAGAGCCCTTTTGAGCTAAATCGTGAATGCTTGCCTTTGAGGGATCATATTAACGACGATTTTAAGAACCATCACCGTATCGCCAATTACCTAACCCCCATAATCACTTGTGCTAAGAATTTAATGGGAGAGGTCGAAATGGACGTATGTCCTGACCTGTGTCGTCGACCTCTCGCTTACGTATGTTTGCTTCCTCATTTGGAAATCAGCTAATTATGACTGCTGGTTCAATAAAATCTTTGGAAATCAAAATTCACTTAGCATTACCTCTTATATCCAAAGTTTGTGTTCCGATATACTCATTCCTTGGATGTACTCACAAAATTTCGGAATGCATGATTGACACTAAGATATTGTGATAATACGGCGGTATTCGCGATACAAACATTCACAGTATCGAATGGTTAAACATTTTCGTCAAACACAAAAACCAAAGGTAGTATTGATATAATTCATTTAATGGTCTTTCTATGAACTCTGCGATTTCGTGAGAACTTAATTCATTATATTTTTTGATTATATCATCTAAATAAAATTTTAAAAATACAAAATAATGAACTAAGATCTCATAGTCAACAAAAAATGTAAATTCGTCCAAATTTACTTATACGTGTACATTCTTACCTTTATCTGTACTCTCAATTACTTTACAAAAAGACGTTTGTTTTAAAGTTTCAGATTTCTCAAAAAGGTACTTTTGTCTTTTTTTACTATTTTAACAATTTACTTATACATAAAACTTAACTTGGATAATAACTTTTAGTGAATATGTTGATACAATGTCTCAAATCTTTTATGTTATCATCAAGCAATCGTCAAACACTTGTTTTTCTGTTTTTGACGGTTGCCATTGTTTCACTGCTTGCATGTAACGCTTCTTGCACCTAGATTTCGTGTGTTACGCAACACTTGGACTGGTTGTGTCTTGTCATCTTCACGCTCTTTGTAAATTGGCCTCTTTCGTGTCACCTGTCTCAATGTACTTTAGGTATTGTCTTTGCTTCTACGCATAGTCTAGTAATGTAAGCTTACTTTTCAGGTCGTGTACTCGGCTACCTAGTTGAGTCGTACTTTTTATTCTTGTCTTATAAATGTTCGAATGTTCAAAATTACGTGAAGAGCGTGTGATGCTGCTTACTTCACTGTCTGTAAATAAATAGCACCTGTATATTTACATCAGTAGTTCTAGTTCATGTACAGTGACTGTTAGCACTGTAGATAGATGCATTGAAAAATCATCAAGTAGTCTTAGATACGATGCACCGTCACAGCTCAGAAATGGGCATGTATATTTTTCATAGTCCAAAATACCTGAGCGATAAACTAATATTATATTTTACCGTCTTTAGCAAGCAGTAGAAGAGAAGTACAGGCTTTGCGATGAGACTCTGTCAAAGTTATTGGAATGGATCGCGATCGTCGAAGAGCGATTGGCCAATCAGGAAGCCGTTAAAGAAGATGTGGATGAACTACGCAATCAGATCAACGTACTTAAGGTAATTGATAAAAATCTAACAGGTCCATACACAAATAGACACCAAGACAACTAATTCAAAATAAAAATAAATTCAATGGCTCAAATAGTTCAAAGGCGCATGTTTATATTTCAGCTTATCAAGGACGACCTTGAGAGCCACCAACGTCAAGTTTCCGCTTGTGCGGATCAAGCCAAGCAACTCCTCGTTTCCGGAGGAGATGTACTTGCACCTCACGAGGTAAAGAAATATCTATTTTTTATTATTACGTAACTTTCATAACTAACGACTTAATAAAGATTTCAATGTTAAAATGTTTGGCGTTTTGTAACTAATGAGTCGTGAATTTTCAGGTCGCAGCCCTGGAACGCGGAGTGAGACAGCTAAAACAACGTTGTGATAAGTGCACAGAAAAATGCGACAAAATGCTTCGACGTCTTGTCGCAGCCAGAGACGAACTTGGCAAATTCTCGTAAGCATATTTTACCTTTTTGCTGCCCTAACTATTTTCTCTATTTTTCCCTATCCCCTACATTTCTAATGCCCTAACTGTTTCAGTTTGTCCTAACTCTTTCTAATTTCTGATATAAATGGTCCATTCTGAAATGACATGTAATCTTATGGTATATTCCAGCAATGAATTGAACACATTCAACGCATGGATGGAGAGTGCGTACCGTACGCTCGAAGACAAAGAAGTGGCGTTGTCTAAAGTGGACAATCTAAGCGGTCAAAGTGACGATGTGCGTGAATTTGTATCAGATGTGATCGCGCACCAAGCTGACCTTAGGTTCATTACCATGGCCGCGCAGAAGTTCATGGATGAGAGCAAGGTAAGATGTATAACATGGTTTAGATATTAATTTAATTTTTGGGTAATTGAGCATAATATCATGAGAAAAGAACCTTAAATTTTTAATATATAAAAGTATAATATAAATGAAGTTTTAACGTACAACATTAATAAACAACACATATTATTTCGTGTATATATTAGATTATCTAATGTTTAGGATTGTACAGCCACCCTAGGCAATATTTTGTAAACTAACAGCTTGCACATCCTGACCATCTATTTTTTCCGTTACGGACGCCATGTTTGTAAATGTCGTTGCCGGTTAGTGAATGAAATTCGCACGGTTTCCGCGATTTGGCACGAGAACATGTTTATGCTTCGGTAATGATTTATTTATTGTATATATTACTTAGTGCATAATGTAATTGTACATAAGAATTAGTACTGAGATAGCGACGAGTTGATTATTATTAGATAAGTATTATTAGAATTGAGTAAGGTAAGTGTCATTTCAATAGGTATAGAGAATATATTTAATCCAACTTATTAATAAAAATGATCTCTTTAACATTTTATAAATTATTGTATTTAATAAATTTATTGAACATTTGTGTTAAACAAATATCTATATAATTACCATCACGACCCTAATAGATATAAGCAAAGAGTGAAGATAATATTCCTTCCTAGGAATATTGGGTACACATACGTTATTTACACAACATCGGTCATATCAGATAATAATTATAGTTTCCTATACAGACGAACACCTTTACACGATATCTAAAGAACCGTTAACTAACACCATCTTGCCACGATAAACATGTACGTCCTTTGCCCCGTAAAGATAATAACGTCTAATAAACTCACAGTCCTGTAATCTTTTTTCTTTGTACGTTCGAATCGATTTGTTCGTTACCCTGAGACGAAAAATAATCTCATTATCAAATATCGATTAATGTCATGGCAAAAGATAATTTTGCTTTATATCCGATAATAATTTTATTGTTATTTGTCTCTAAG
>DVTA01000020.1:0-15690 GCA_018233265.1 Junonia stemosa | reverse complement strand
ACTATTTATTTGAGAATAAAAACCTGCAACACTGGAAATGTCATTTTACTGACTCGAATTAAAAATCTTGGTATAGTTTAAATTTTCCGTTATCAGATCAACTATGTTACATTCGTCATAACAATATTTATACCTACTTACGTTTATTGGACAACATGTTAAAAGTATTAAAAGATTCTGTAAATCAGATTAAATATAGCTCAGCTACTTATAAGCTCTAACTAGGTAGATACCCACGCTGAGATAATTTTTTTTTCTTTAGTCTTTTGTTTGTTTGAGTTTATTCGATAAATAAAGGCTAATCCTAGTTTAGATATTTAGTATTCCAGAAAAGAAGATTTAACTCGTACTGTCGCATATACTTATTGCAAATTGTCTTAGGATTTATCTAATGCCACAAACAAAGCGCCGTTATAATCCGCTTCGGTTGAAATAAGAAGAGATGCAAAACAAGATTAAAAATCGAAATCTTTTTACGCCACTGGTTTAAACAATATTGTATAAAATTATATTTAAAATATTACCGTTATTGAACTGTGTTGTAATCATAAACCCCTATGAAAGTAATTTCGAAAGGGGAATACCAAGATGTGGCTCAAATCAAAATGAAACTTATAACTCTATTATAGTGTTAATAAATATTTCAAAAATATACATTTTAAAGAAAGTTGTAGAATTTCACCGAATAATAAATTAACACCAAATATAGATAGTAATTTATTTTTTTCGCCGTATCAATTGTGGTGTACCTAAATGTGTTTTGGATGCGCGACATTATTTAGAAACGAAACCTCAAGCAGTTCATTAGTTGATCATCCGATAAAATTATCTTACCATACAAAATAAAACAATCTTCTCAAACGAAGACAATTTCAATTGAAGATTTGCTAATTCATTACGACAATGAAATGTTAACAGTCGCGGATTTAACACAAGTGCCTGGGCACTTATTGATGGGCCGCCCCTAGCTTTTCCAACTTATACAAAATAAGCTAAAAAAAGGTCGTCCGCTTCATTTGCAACATTGCCGCCCCAAAAAAACTAACATTGGCGCTCCTAAATATGTAGGTCCGGGCCTCACAATCTAATAAATATTTATGTAATAGATACGGTTCTGGCCAAGCTCACTATGAAATCTTGGTATTTGGCTTATTTAAGTATCCTCATTAAAACGTAGTATGTACAAATGACAAGCCTAAAATTAATGAAAAATACCTACAATATTGATCATATTTGCAGGTATTATTTAAATACTTCTTTTCTAAATAAATATAAAAAATAATACCAAATACAACAAATACTGAACTTAAAATTGTAGCTCATAAACCTGTCTACGATGAGACAACAATTTGTAAAGAATGCTATAAAATGGAGTAAGAATTTCTTTAAAAAACCCACAGTTAGGTATGCAAAGACAAACGTTCTATCATTGGCCACTGGTCGGTTACCCCCTTCCTGTCGCGTTCATTACCAATTGACGCCCGAATAAATGCACTTACGTAGTACGAACAATTTGCGTCCCCTCACTACTGCGGAAGTCGTCAATTCGCGAAATTGACAACAATTCCGTTTTAGAATAAGATGCTCGGCATGCGATTCGTATGAGAAGTTCTGCGTCGATTGTTGCAACAGAAATAACTACCTACTGCATTCTTTCATACAAAGTGCCTATTTAACAGTAGAGATTATGTATTCTTCCTAGTATTTTTTCCCAGACTTAACCAGGGTCTGCTTTATCCGTTAGCCTAGGTATTGACAGATTACTGATTTTTAAGCAAAGAGATTGCCGTCTGACCTTCTTCATCTAAACGGCAAGCCAGTAACCATTTAGAATAAAGTAATAGATTTATTCCGTATTAAATGTATAAACAGCCTGTTAACCTAGTCCTATTGCTAAATTTTTTTTAAGAAGACAAATAATTAGAATTCGTGCTTAATTTGGTACGCCGACACGTAGTCTTAGAATATTATCAGACCCATAAAGGTTTTCATAAAAACGTGAGGATGAATTTTAAAATTGTTTTACTTCAGATTATTCGTATGTTCCGTTGTTCGCTAAATAGATGAGTCCACAATCCAACTGTATTCAATGTATACCTTTCAAAAGTCTACGACGTCGGTACTACAGTTGCGGTGTAGATTTGTATGGCGATTTGGCTTTGTGGGACCGGGTTTGATAAACATGACGAACCGTTTTGACGATTTGTGTTAGTTCGTCAGATCACCTCACAAATTTTTCTTAAGTAATTTCACAATATCTGCTTATTGTATATGCGCTATGCGTGATAAATTTATGATTTTTGATGTTTATGTTCTTAAGCATATTTCAATTTCAACTTAATTCAGCAAAACCTTAGTTTTGTCTAATTCAGTATTGAAATATAATTTATTAGTCATATCCTGGACTGAATTTTTTAGGCAACCCATATACAATATATTTGTTGACATTTTAAATGAAAAATAAAACAAATATCATCAAATTAACGTCTCGGTGCAATTCGTCTTATATTTGGATCTTAGACCAATAATTTTAATTGCTAAACTAGGTATGTTGCCACGAAAGTAGCGCAAAAATTCTTACAATTGGTAAGATTTTTGCGCTACTTTCGTGGCAACATTAATTAAAACTTACATGAGACATAAACAATACCTACTTATAATAATTTAGGTATATCCACTGATTTAAAAAACTTTATAAAATATTTACGAGTATATTATCAATTTTACAATAGGTATTTATAGAAATGGATAGGTATAGATTAACAAGAAATAAACTATTTTGTTTCCGACAAAAATAAATAAAATCTTCACAAATAAAGCCGACAACAGTTCACTAGTATTTGTATCTGAAACAGTCTGTGTAAAGGGGAACGAGAGCAAACAGCGGAATTTCGTCTCCCAACACGATCTATCAAAGAAACAAAGAACATGTGACAATGTAAAAATTTTCTCACAGTAAATTTAACAACTTTGAAATCCTTTTAATTTTCTGATTTTGGCTTTCGTAAAGTACTTTTTTTGTAGAAACCTCCATTTTTATGATTCAACAATGAACTTATACCTAAATATACGCGTTTTTTAAATATTTTGACTAAAATAATATGTAGGTAAGTAGATTTGAAAATTATGAATTGTCTAGGTACAGCTTTGTCAATTACCATTTCGTACTACCTGGTCCCATGGATTACAAACTCAATAGGTACTATACACATGTCATCATTGTTCGTAAATCAGACACAGGTTGCGATCTGGCCGTGACACCGAAGATAACCCTTCGCTACTGATACGAAATCTCCATATCTGTCTCTATTGAGCCCACCCTAGTTCCATGAGCTTTTCCACACAAGCGACTCTCAAACAAAGGATCAAATTAAACAAATCTGCAGACAATCGCGTTCCGATGAACACCGACATGAAAGAGAGTTAATCAAACAACTATTTCGAACTCTGAACAAATAGTACGCCCCCGCGTCGGGCGCAACTGTCAAGCTACAAATACGTTTATGATTGACCTCCGATTTAAACACAATCGCACATCTCCCATAACTAATCCGGTGCCTTGAAATGCGCAATCGTTTTTGTGAAATCGAACTTCAGCTTTGCCGGGTGTGGTGTTAATGGGTTTATAGAGTCACGCCTTTCTACATTTTGCAAATTTTTGATTGTTGCGTAAATGATTTGCACGAGATTATGAGATGATGTATATGCCTGTGGGTATTTTTAACGGGTTTTCACTATTTTTTTATCTTTAAAAGTTGCCATTGCCATACGCTATTTGGTATTGCGTATATTTTCTATGTGTGAATTTACTAACGAGAAAATATTGTATTAATTAATATACATAAGTAGACCATTAAAGCGATTGTTTAGTGACGAAAGTTTAAAATGCTGGTTAAGATTTTTCTCACCATTTGAAAGTAATTCATAGTATCAAATAAAAACAAAGTGTGTTAAACCTTCGTTTATCTATTACAAAATGAAATCATACCGAAATATTATATTTTTTTAGGTTATCATATTACCCGTTTAAAAATTCACATTTAATTCGTAAAATGCATACCTTGAAACCGATAGCGAATAAAAAGACAAGGTGAAAACTGACATTGTATTTTTGTTGTGAAAAGCCGTGTGTTCTGTTAATTTATTGTCGTCCGTTATCTACGCGATGCGGGTGCGCGTGCGCCGACCGCTGCAGCCATGGCGACGGGACCTCCACCATTTTACATGCAGCACGTGACTTCTGCCAACTGTGCTTGTTTTTTTTTTATTTTATTATTTTTTACATAATTTCCCGCTATATAAATGTTTGTTGTAACGTTTTTTATTCGTTATATTTAGAAATCTTATTAGAATTTACTGAATCGATTTTTTGACAGTGTTTGCAAAATCAGTAGGTACCTGCTTGAAAAAGTGACTCTCTGTAATATATATTTTTCCCATTACTACATTCCTGTTCAGGGGTTTTACACTAGATCATGGAAAGTACGTTAATTTATCGATGAGTGTAGTTAGATATTTAAATGTTAATTTAATTTGTAGAGGCGTGTTTCAGACTGATTCAGTACCTACTGAAGCATTTATGGATCTTCTGATTATTTATTTTACTATTACAATAAACAATTGCATAAAAATCAATATTCAAAATTATTAAAATCACTGTTTCTTTAACTTTTCGACAGTAATATATTTGACAAGTTTTAAGGAATCATGTAAACATATTTTTTTGGGATAGTAATTAAAAGAAAGAGATTTTTCCATAACAATTAATCCTTTAAATCAAAAATTACTTATGCCACCTACTATAAGTTAGTTTTCCTAATTTTAAACGTAGGTAGAGATAAATTGTCACTCCCCTCATTTAGCGACTTCGATTCGCGAAAAAGGATGTTTTGCATAAAGTAGGGCTCGGCGTGATATTTCCGCATTCGTTTTGTAGTGCAAATGATTTACGGCAAAATTATACAAATTGCCTCGTGTAAAACGTTAGAGCTTTTGTCGACGAGATTCTGTGAAATTTTTATTTATTATTTATTTAAATAATGTTCATTCATTTGTTCGTCTCTATTTAGTGTCTTACTCGTACGACGTAGCTTTATATGCAGTTTTTCTTTCTTTAAAACATGGTTCTTATCATTTCAGTTGAAGGTAATAGGTATATACTTATTTATTATACGTACATTTATTAATATTTTTTTTTATTTGTTGTATATTGCTAAACCTTTGTAATTTCGTGCCGCATACTTAACACGTTTAATGCCGATGCGAACATTTTGTTACAAATTATTATTAGTGGTATTATAAAATGATGAGTCGTAACACGTTACAAAGTAATTATGGTCAGGCCATTTCACGCTCACCCCCGAAACAAAGGCACCTACGGCGAAGTATGGGGGAATAATCTAATAAAGGGATAAAGATGTTGCGTGATTACCAGATATCATGACGTGGGAACCGCTTTGATTGGTGGTTTTAATTAATTGACGCCTCTAATAGGAAGTTCATACTGTTCGCCGTGGGAAAGGATTTCTAGTTTTTATTTTGGCCATTACATATTGTACCTTGGGAAGAATAGTCACCTAAGTAAAAAATTCATGTACCTGAAAATGCATTTAAAACGTCAGACTATAGCAATTTTAGTAGTGGTACTTAATTACTATTCTTTTTAAGGTGCGATATGTAATTATATAGTAGGTATACTACAATAGCCTTATATAATTTATATGTATTATGAACATAAATGACAACACAATTTAATTCAAATGCAATATTTGGTAAACACTAACACTATGTTTAGATTTAATTCCAATTAAAACCATTAAATAAATACGGTAATATAATATTTCTTTATTTTCAACTCGATAAAGAAGAGAATAGGAAGATGATCTACTAATAGTTGGTTTGTACAATGCCCGGAAATCGGATATTTCACATTGCCTTCAATCATTGAATTCAAAACGAACTCTGCCGACCATTAAATTTTATTTCAACCCGCGAATGGCAAAGGGTGGCGAAATCGGCAGGGCGTTCGCGGGGCATAAATAATAGCGAAAAAACATATTGCGTTGTTGCTGTGCTCATTATGCGCAATTAGCTACGATTGTGACAGCATCATGTGAACGGATATTATTTTATTTCGAATGTGATACGACTGCCTAGAGCGCGTGTCGTTGTTTTGTTTATCAATTTTGTAATGTATATTTTGTGACATGTATAGAAAAATGTGTTAACATTTAGTTCTAAATGAATATAACGGGACCTGCCCCATATCAGAATTATTTCTTTGCTCCATAGTGGCGTGGATTAATCGGGCGAGGAGAAAATAATTAACACTTAATGTAATAATCGACGTTATAATTCAAATAGTAGATTTAACACAGTTCACAATTTAGTTAACACACTTCAATTAACTAGACACTAATATTCACGTTCAATTATACAGTTCACACTTGATATTAACTGAAATCACTAGACGTTCCGCGGACAACGTGGCGCATGCGCCGAATATGACCGGACTATTTCACCGACTCGAGCACAATGCCGCCAGTCACCCGAGTTACGTCAAGCGAGATGTCACCTCCTAACTGTCAGTAACATTCGCTTCGCTAAGGCGCTAAAACTACCCTCAATTTCTTACAAAACAATCAACTTGGCTTCCGGGATTACGAATGCGCCGTCACGGCCATACTGACGAACGCACGTCTCTGTGCGTCCTATGGGCGTTCATCTGAAATGAAGAAAGAAGCTGAGAGTAAAGCTCGTCCATCTCTGACTAAAATCAACTGCGCTTAGTCAATTGTCACTGCCTTTAACATCTCTCTTTTTTGACAAGTTTATAATTAGATTGACACATGTATGAGTGAACGATGGTCCGGACATAGACACCTATGAGCTAGCCCCTTCACCTTCACTAGTTATCCACATATTGATGAACGATGGTCCGGACATAGACTCCAATGAGCTAGCCCCTTCATCTACACTAGTTATCAAAGCATGGACCGGACGTGGACTCCTTCGAGCCAGCCCCTTCATGCTTTGCCCTCAGCAGCACTGGAAACATCGGTTGCTAAGCCAGTCATTTTCACCGTAGAAGCACACACGCACACACACACATTAAATTAAAGGCAATACAAATATATTCAAACTCACATTAGCCATTTATGCTTCATCAATATCTGAAGCCGTCAGAGTTGCTGAGCTAGCAGTCATGGTGCGGGCGCTCGAAACCGAAAGGGTGTCACTTTCATCATCTGATGATACTTCGTTTCTATCTTCCCGACCATGCTCCGCCGTCTCGGCCTCATCATTACTTAGTACAGTGGATATATCAACTAACCCTTGGAAGCCTCTGGGTACAGCACGCAAATTTTCGTGGGAGTATTTTAAAACACGATTAGAACCATCAATATGTTTCAGTTCATACCTATCGTTATCCAGAATTTTAGTTATAATGAAAGGTCCTTTAAACTTTCTTTGCAGTTTAGTCTGGTTGCGTTCGCTACATTTAACAAAAACGTAGTCTCCTTGAGAAAAAGGTTTTACTTGAGCTTTGCCCTTGTTAAATCTAATTACTTCTTTTTGCGCTGCGTTTTCGATATTAACGGAGGCTTCATTGCGGATAGTGTCTAGGTCTAACCTTGGTTCATCAAGATTTTGAGCTATTGACGATATCCCTAAAGATTGAGCACGAATGCCAAACATTAATTCAGTGGGAGTATATCCCGTAACCCTACAGCGAGTGGTATTAAGCGCTAATTGTACCTCAGGGAGTTCATCACGCCAAGTTTTATGGGGGTCGTTTTCTATAATAGTAAGTAGACATTTTAAAGTCCGCATGACTCTTTCTACCTGACCGTTGGCCCTACTAGCCCCTGTCGCAATAAGGTGAAGTTCTATGCCATGTGTTTTACAGAATTCTTTAAAGTCAGAGCTTACGTAGCACCTTCCCTGATCTGATACAATTCGCTTGGGAGCGCCAAAAAGGGAAACGGCTTTTCTTAATGCTTTAATAGCACAACTGGCATCGAGAGATGGAGTATGCTCCAGAAGGACATACTTAGTGAAAGAGTCAATTATTACTGAAGCGTATTCTTTTCTGTCACTTTTGCCACTTAATTTCCCAGTTACATCTATGTGAATAGTATGCCAGGGACGGGGTACTTTAGGTATCGGGTGGAGACGAATTTGTTGAGCCCCAGAAGGACCTTTTGACGCTTTGCATACGATGCAAGAATCAACGAAAAGACGTACTTGCTTAGCCATTTGGGGAAACCAATACTGCTCGTACAACTTATCAAGCGTCTTATCAGCACCCAGGTGTTTGATTTCAGTGTGGATATGGTTGATTAATGTCCAAACAAGCGACTGAGGTATAATAGGTAACCAACGACTAATTTTGTTCCGTTCAATTTTGCGGTATAGGACTTCGTTTCTAACATCGTAAGTATGACTAATTGAATCGGGAAATTCATTATTCAAGTGCTTGGCAACTAGATCTTGGATATATGCATCACGCTTTTGTTCTACCGCTAACCACCCTTGGTGTAACTCTACAAACTGTACAGGCTTACTAGACACTTGAGTCGTGCTGATCTCACTTTTGGAAGTGCCCTGCTCAGGGTCCGGAAGGGGGTTGCGAGAAAGGTAGTCAGCATGTTCCATGCTGCTGCCTTGCTTATGGACAATGTCGAAGTCATATGCTTGTAGGAAAGCCCACCATCTATGTACTCTTGGGGTTAAGTCTGTTTTTGACTTAGAAGCTTTTAAAGAATTGCAGTCCGTGAAAACAGTAAAATGTTGGCCATACAGATAATGCCTGAAGTATTCCACCGCTCGAACGACTGCCAGGGTCTCGAGTTCATAGGAATGATACCTCGATTCCGTGTCAGTCGTCCGGCGACTGAAATATGAAATCACATGAGGAACGTTGTTCTTTCTTTGAATTAAAATGGCACCGTAACCATCAGCGCTGGCATCCGTGTGCAATTCTATAGGAAGTTCGCGATCAAATATAGTTAGAACGGGCTCTGTGGTAAGGATTTTAACTATTCGTTTGTGAATGCTATCGTGGACGTCTGACCATTTAATTGGACCCTTTAACTTAGTGAGCGGGTATAACGGTCCGACTAGGCGGGTATAGTTGGGTATAAACTTTCTAAAATAGGAGGCTAACCCTAAGAATTGGCGTACTTGGGAAGCTGTTTTAGGCGCTGGTGCATTGGCAAGTGCTTGCACTTTTCTAGGATTAGGAGTAATTTTACCAGATCTTATAACATAGCCTAAGTAGTCAATTTCCTTTTTCATAAATTTACATTTGCGTATATTAAAAGAGAAACCAGCTTCTGATAGGGCTTTAAGTGTTAAATCAAGACGTTTTAAACCATCAGGAATGTTTTGGGCAAAACACAGAACATCATCCATGTACGCAAGCGCTACTTCGTCTTTTAGGGAACCAAGAGCTTTATTTATACAACGTTGGTACACGGAAGCGGCGTTTCTCAAGCCAAAGGGCATGGTCAAATATTCATACTGACCCTCTGGAGTGACAAAAGCCGTGCGTGCAATACTATCACCTTCGGGGTCTATTGGAATTTGGTGGTAACCTGATGCCATATCTAATGAAGAAAAAGTGTAGGCACCATTCAATCTATCAATTTGTTCATCAATTATTGGTAATGGATAATGTTCCGGTTTGGTATTCGCATTTATCTCTCTATAGTCTACACACATTCTGTCAGTGTTGTCCTTCTTTTTAACAAGCAGAATGGGACTTGAAAAAGGGGAATTGCTCTCTCTGATAACACCTGCTTCAAGGAGAGCATTTACCTTTTCGCGGACAATGTCTTTTTCGACCGGGGATAATCTATAGGGTCTTCTCTGTACTATTTTATTAGGGTCTATAGGATCGATGCGCAAAGAACCTGTTTTTACTCTACGTTTAGGGATGCCGTCAATAAAAAAGGAGCTATATTTCTTTAAAATATCGATAAGCGCTTTCTTATCATCGCCTTCTAAATCAGTATCGATAGAAGAAAAGTCAAAATTTTCTAAGGTTGGACACATATCCGCTTGAGACGTTTCAGGCTTTGAGAAAATAATGCAGTCACTGTTAATCTCTACTTTTACCCCCTTCTCTACAAGGTCCCGCCCAATAATAACAGGTTCGGAGACAATATTGTCAGGAATAATATGAAACAAAAGAGATACTGAAACATTTTGAATTCTAACTTGACTCAAAATTTGTTTGTTACAATAAATTACCGATGAACCGATGCCTTTTAAAGAAACTACTTCGTTATGTACTTTACCCAGAAACTTATCCGAAAAATTTTCAGATATAAGCGAGCAAGCAGACCCACTGTCAAAAAGAAAAGAAACAGTCTCACCAGATGATGTTGTCAACTCGCCTCGAATCGGTCTGTGGTCACAAAGGTACACCTCCTTCACTATTGAGCTTGAACCACCGGGATTTTGTCGGTCGGTACACGATGAGGCCAAATGTCCCGGCTGACCGCAGACGTAACATTTGACAGGCTGGTTCCTCTCGTTCGTCTGTACTCGTAGTTTGTCGTTCGGCTTCGGCGCAACAGTAATTTCTTGTTTTCTTTTGCGGCAATCTACCGCCCTGTGGCCCAATATGCCACAATGATGACAGGCACCCGTGAACTTTTGCTCGGAGTAGCGTGGTCTTTTTGCTTCAACGTCATAGCTTTCAACACTTTCTGATCGCCTTTTCAGAGAAACTCCGTTTAAAATTCGAAGCAGTTGAGATCGTGTCGATATAACATGGGAGTTCAACTCGCGACGTAAACAGTTGTCTTTTTGGCACAGCACCGAAGTAACAAGACCTACTTTCATATCTTCAGCCATTTCTACTCGAGGAATCCGCTCAATTATGCTCCATAGACGCATGGCTGCTTCGCATGCACTTTCTTTGTTACCGATTTGAAATCTTATTACATTATCAAAATAATCTTGGGGTAACATTTGCCTTGCAAACTTAGCCAGCAACATTTCTTTTATTTGGGGCCATTGTAACTGCGTTACATCTAATTTGGTTAAGCACGTTGCTGCTCTGCCCTTTAATGCATGCGTCAAAACCAGTAACAATTCGGGTCCTTGTAACTTTTTACTGTTCACAATAATTTCAGTTACTTTGCACCAACCTTCTATATCCGCATCTGTACTATCCGGATCGAACTGGATCAACTGCGTGGTCGAAGTCGGTTGAGAGGCTGACATTATTTTCGTCAACAAGGTTTCCATTGCTTGCAGAAAATTTGACGATGACGAACGATCACTATTCTCCTCATTTGAATGCCCTTCGGATCCCACTTCTGATATCGGGACTTGCCCCATATCAGAATTATTTCTTTGCTCCATAGTGGCGTGGGTTAATCGGGCGAGGAGAAAATAATTAACACTTAATGTAATAATCGACGTTATAATTTAGATAGTAGATTTAACACAGTTCACAATTTAATTAACACACTTCAATTAACTAAACACTGATATTCAAGTTCAATTATACAGTTCACACTTGATATTAACTGGAATCACTAGACGTTCCGCGGACAACGTGGCGCATGCGCCGAATATGACCGGACTATATCACCGACTAGAGGTGTAAAAGTAACGAAAAAAAGTGTACCCGTACGGATTCGTTACAATGACAATGAGTACACGTTACTTTCGTATCGTTACCGAACTCGTTACTTCTGATACTTCATATAAAGCTATGTTTAGTTAGAGCAACGACTCGATTGGTATAATCGTATTTTTCGTATGATGTCGCGGCGTTACAACATTCGTATTTTTTAGAATCGTTTAGGCTTTAGTGTGTTTGAATCGTATAGTGTATTGAACTATGCGCATTACGCTGTGTAGAACAAAAATTAGATACCAAAGTCTAGATTACTTCATGAACATAAGCAAATTCAAGTTTTGACTCGCATTTAGATATTTAAACTTTGAATACACTAATCGTCGGATTAACATTAGATACGTAAATATCATTTAAGTACACACGTGTATAAAACACATTCACGCAATGCGTGAACTGAAACAGTGTAGGTAGGTACTAGATACTGATAGATACGAAAGATACGAGTAACGAGAAGTATTTGGGAGTAACGTTTCGTATCTAGGTACTAGATGGTGTACCCGTTACTCAGTACCGAATACATACGGTTTGTTACAGCTCTAATAAACATGTACTCACTAGTGGAGTCTTGTGGTGTGAGCGGTCGCTTCAACGCCTGCTGAATGACGGCAAGCCAGCCAGCCCTATCTTCGTGTGTAGTCGCTGCAAGGCAGAAGGTGCGCTCCGGCGTCACGAGATGGAATGGGAAACGCGCATCCTTGCAACCGTTGCCCGTGTTGGATACTTTGATTTGGTAACCGTTGGATTCGTGGCCTGGAATAAATGTATGAGTTTGTATAAGTGACATCCGGGTTGTATTCTAAATATTTGCACCTCTAACCTTTGAGACCCTGTACGAGTGAGTACTTTTTTTAGCAATCTAAGTATTCGACGTTTCGCTCATTTTTTGTCACGCGCTTTGAAGTTTGCACCCCTACTCTACATTACTTTTTAAAGGACTAAACCAAAAAATACACTTTTACAAAATTTTTCATAATCTGGAGTCACCCCCTAAATCGTGGCACTCGGAGCAGTAATTTTTTTTTTTGTCCGAATGTAATCATTATGCAGTGAATATAAGCTCATATCGGTTAGTGACATTTAGTCATTGTCGTAATCAGAAGAACCTCAGCGAGATTTAAATCACGTTAAAGACGCATGTCTTACAGGCTTAAGCCTTAAATCTCCTATTAGAAGACGTATGACGTCGCAACAACTAGTCTCGTTTCCAAGTGAACGACTATTAAATGCAGTTAGGAATTACGTAAACGCTATACATAGATTATGTTTTACGTTAGCGGCACGTCATTGTACGTCAGATCGTTGATTACATATCCTGAGTCTAATGACCGTGACTCGTGACTCTTGACGGTGTAAAACACATGACATTCGTCACACGGTGTGATGAGAAAATAATTGTGACGCGGTATCGATAATTGGCTCATATTCAACTTTCCGATTTCAATGACTTTCTTTAGGTGCCATTGTCTGGCACATGATACTATGTTTTGTCTCAAACGGAAAACATAGTAGTCTGTTTAGGTGTTGTGAACTTTTATTGTAATCGGACACACAATTTTATATCTCCACTCCGGAATAAATTTACAAAGATTTATTTTTTTTTTATCTTTTATATGGTGCGTTTTTATTGGTTTGTTTCAACTTTAATACGAGTTTTCAATTTGAAAATCGATACAAAACACAAAATAAATAACGAACGATCTTAATATATTACAACGAGATGTAGGTATAGTTTTGTCGCTATACGCCACGTTTTTTAAACTTTTATTACTTATAAAACAAGGGTTTATGTTCGCGGCAAAGAGAAGTGTCATGTAAACTTTCTGTACCAAATTGCATTACATCAAACATGTTCCACCTCGTTTTGGTACATTTACACGGAAAAATAAATTGAACTTAATTCAATTAAATCGACTAAATACTCACCAATAAATATTTCGCCTTTCGGATAAGCATCCAACGGTTCATCATGGTACATCAGCTTTCTATTGTCGAGGGTGAACCATCTTCGTCTATGAACGTCAGAGGGCCGTGGACCTGTCTTCCACAGCCAACCCTCACGCGCGAAGTCCTTGGGTAAACGGAGTATAAGGTCGGATTGAGGGCTCGAAGGAAACGCCACTTGCAATAGGTGCAGTTTAGCGCAACGTATTGCTGTGTACCTAAAAATATAAAATAAAATCTTTGTATTTAAAAATTTTCTTCAGTGAGCTGAGCAGCATTGCAATGAGGATCCTGCAGTCATTTGCAAGGCATGTACTTAAGTCAACCTTTTTATATTTATTACACCATGATATTAAAGTTAGGGTATATTACTGTCATAATCATAATAAAATCACATAAGTCCTGCATACTCGACGATAATGAAAGAACATGATTATTCATAAACAAACAAAAAATGTATATATTCTAAACAGAGGATCCCGTTAATGTTATGTATAATATCTCTCATTTAAATAAGTGACGTTTTTATTATTTTCTTTAATGTATATTCGGGCTAGATTGTTCACACTGCATAAAACGTCCAGTTACAACGTTTTATCGTGTCAAGTTCGCTCGCACGTAACGAATGCGTGCGGCTTTAGGCCATTTAGATACATTTTAGAAAAAAAAACATAATAATAGGGCAATTATTCTTACGTTGAATGTGATTTACTATAAAAGAAAAGTACTTTAATAAAGATCATTGTACAATATATGTAAATAGAATATGGTTTATTTATTTTATTGCTTCTTTTTACCCCATTGCGCATAATTTTGTAACACAACACTGATTTTACAGCCAATTGTATTGTACGAGTACACATTAATATAAAGCGCACATCTTTGCCTTTTTACTATAATAATTATCAGTTACTTTAACAGAATTGCCCAAAATGTTAGTTCATTGAAGATCTTGTGTCAAATTTTTATGAATTTTCGAAGTGTAATGTCCAAGTTATTATGTAGAGTTTCTTTAATATTTATAACATTAAAGACCTGCATGCTAACATTTTGTTAAGGTAGAGAGCACTGTAACATTTATGCAGTTGTTTTTTTTTACACTTATGTATATAGTAAATTTTGAGTATATTACCAGCAGTTGATAACTTCGGGATCGTCGTGGTATACGTAGATGTGTCGTGTTGACCCATCCTTCATGAACGTCAACTGCATCGAGTTCATGTGGCCGATCTTCGATGGAGCGAAGGATACATTCAGCTCAGACAGCTTCAAGACACCTTTCGGCTCTTTGTTCTCTTTTACGTGGTATCTATGGGAAACATATGACATGGTATTATACCTTACATACATGTGTTGGTCGTTTTGTATGGTTAGTAATTACGTGAAACTCATATGCTATCAGTGAAGATTAATAAATAAGTTCTATTGTCGACACTCTAATTTCATCATCAATTTATGACATGTTAATAGTTTTTAACAAAGCATAAACGTGATGATATTACGAGGAAATACGGTAATTAAAAGTTCCTTCCCCTTTCTGTAAAATGTTTCATTTTTACAATAATGTTACTATAAATTACTCGTTATTATGCTGTAAACAGTGTAATTAATGACGCTAAGCCTTCAAATAATCCCATAAAAACCTTTTTTACCGCCATAATATCCATCGTTACGCTCTATAACTTTTGATTGTCAGAAGTATAAAAGTATAACAATATAGCCGTAAAAGATATTGCCCTCAAAATGTTTGAGATAAATGAGAAAATGGATTACAATACAGTGATTCGAATATTGGAAATACCAAAACATATTAAATATTCTGAGGAAATATCTGAGTCATTCAATCATATGGATTCTGTACATAATACGTATTATATTAATAAATAATTTATGATCAGAAACCTACTTGTAAAAATTAAACGACTAAAATTTTGACGTCAACTATGAATTATATCAAAACTCTACCTCTATTATGAAAACCGAAATTCTATTTTCAGTTTGGAATCGATAGATTATAAACCGAATGCAATTTAGATCGTGAGTTTAAAAACGGCTAAGGTAACATTTTTTTCAAAAACAAGATCTGT
>DVTA01000019.1:0-15865 GCA_018233265.1 Junonia stemosa | reverse complement strand
CATTCTAAATTCAATATGGCGGACTATCCAACCTAGCAGAATAGTTATTTTTAATGCATTTCTAAAACATGGGTGTCAAATAAAAAGGCTAGTTGAGAGTAACTCGAAAAGTAATATGACGTCATTCTTAATTCAAGATGGCGGAGCATCCGAGCTAGCAGACTAGTTATTTTAAATGCATTTCTACAATATGGGTATCAAATGAAAAGGCTTATTAAGAGTAACTCGAAAAGTAATATGACGTCATTCTATATCTAAGATGGCGGACTATCTCAGATGACGGAATAGTTATTTTGATGCCTTTTTTACAATATGGGTATCAAATAAAAGGGATTATTGAGAGTAACTCGCAAAATTATGTATATCCATGCGTGTGTGTGTGTGTGTGTCTCTGTGTGTATCATTAGATATAATTAATAAAAAAATACGATGTCGGGGGTTTAATAAATTTTCCAAATTTACACTTGTTATTAATTGTTCTATTGATTTTAATATTACTTTTAAACACTCGGTTTAGTTTACTTCTTACAATTAATAAATATAAATCGAATATTGTATTGTGTAGAAATCCTTTCTTATTTAACTTTGCATCTATTATGGTTATTATTCCTTCTGAGCCCCATTTTCACGAACTCGGTTTAAAATTATGCAAATATTCAAAAATATGGTAAGATGAAAGCTTCTGAAAATACAACGAAAATCGTCAAAACATAAAATTAACCGTTTTAGCGTGTTTAACGTTTAAATAACTACCACGTTTTATACACGGTTTACTTACACTCAGCTAAAGTTACTTTTTAAAGTGCGTGACTGCTTAAACATCACGTTAAGTTATGTATTTCACCAACTTAAACAAACACTTGAAGACAATGAGTGCTAACAAAAAAGTTACGTAATATTTTGACTGTACAGTTTAAGTATTCTCAAGAGCCCTATAGGAAAAATAATCTTGAGATGGTCCTAAGTTGTAACTGTATTTCCCACAACGATAAATAATAAACTCATTTGAAAATGATAAGAAACGTTACAGGACTATAACGAATTAACTAAATAGAAATCTAAAACAATAATAACATGTACTACATTTTAGTAAAGTTATTGATATTGAATACAGGCGGACAAGCTTCTTCGTCTATTGAATGTGCGGAAACGGAACAGAAGTTATATTGTTGAGATGAAACGGATCGACAATGCTTCAGGAGGCGCTAGGTACAGAACCGGACGGTAAACAAAGCTAGGGTCAACGCCACTGCATGGCACCCGCCGAAGCAAACAGACCAAACTAAATACTAAATATTCCTCAATTCATATAGCAGCATCGGTGGACAAATGTAGGTTATATTCGAGTGCATTACACTGGGAAACCAGTTTGTCCGTCGTCAATAACATTACTGGGAATAAAAACAAGTGCTAATAATAACGCCGCTGACGCTAAATGTGTAGAAAGTAACATTTTGAAGAGAAATAAAACGCAAAATGAAGAAAAATACAGTTTCGGACGGACGTCGCATGTTATAATGACGATACACTGGAACGTAGCGTCAAATCGTGATTTTGCAGTTTCTGCACAACCTCACTACATTTAGATGCTAAATATAATTTTACAAAGCGTTCCGTGACCCCTCAATGTGCTATTAAAATACTCGTAATCAAACGTCAGATGGGAGAGATAAAAATTTGTAAAGAAAATGTGCATGCACAACCGTGCAACAATAAAAATAATTAAGTAAAGGAAAACATGAGCAGTGAATATATTTTCGTCCGTATATTAAATGTAGCCAATGTAAAAATATATATCAGAGTTTTAAAGGCACTTTGAGTTTTATGCAGTCGATTTTAGCTTGGAAATATTGTAATAAATCACGAAACCGATATGTGGCGTGTATAATTAAATAATTTAACATGACAGTTACAAATAAAAAGTGACAGCTGAATCTTAAATGAGTCATTTAGGTTAACATTATTGGTAGTTGAGATGAAAAATAATATAATTCCAGTGTCTCTTTTGCTAAACGATTTTATTTATATGTCGGTTTACCTTTGCTCGTTTTTATCATAAAATATAATTTGTAAATTTGTTGTTGTGACAAAAAATATTAGAGTTTGATGTTAATTATAAATGAAATATAAAATAAAAGTGTCGTGTTATCCAGTTTCGAAACTAGGGTTAATAATGTTTTATATTAATTTTGCAGTTTGCCACAAAATTTATTATGAAAGTTGACGTATAAATGTCCATAACTTATGATTTGTGAGACAGAGATTTGAATGAGATATTAAATCATAAATGCTAGTTTATTGGCGACGAGCGATGTCTGGGTGTGACGCAGCTGTATAGGTGAGTTGGTAATTGTAACAGATCGTATTTGTGAATGGAGTGTAGAATCTCGCTTCACACGGTACACGGAGTGAGTAATCGTCGTAGTGAATCGTCTATGAACACTATTTCCGTCCGGCGCGGTGGGAACATCGGCTGTCGGTCGTGGTGTGGGCGACGCCTGGTTCTCTGACCTCTTTACTTCGCTATTCTATAAGCTGACGCAATCCTAACAGGTAATATTATCTTTACGCTGAATAAAAATCTTGTTTTATATAAAGTTAAAGAATTAAACAACGATTGTTGTGGAATAATACCACGTTCACGTATCTAATGCACATGTTACAAATTCTAAATAGTGATTAGAGGAGAAAGATATTCTATTAACATTGTTGAACTATTAGATAAAAACGAGTAATAAAAGATATCTTCGACTGCGTGCAACATTAGATCCGGTAGCGAAGGGCGCAGGCGGAATGCGACCGCGCGGGGACCCATCCCGACAAAAAAATCTTCGTTACCTGCCTGCCATTGACCTCGGCTCCGATTAGCCGCGCCACCTCGTGATGCATCGATGCAAGGCACGGACACCTAATCCGATTTTTTCCACAAAGCCTTTGAAACGCATAAATTAATTTAGAGCATTGACTTCAATTTTTTTGGTTGTTTTCGGTAAAACGAATTTGTAATTTCTAAACGGCTCACAACGACTAAAGGCTCTTATACGTTGTAGTTATATTACAGCTAAAGTATTCAAACATAGGCATCCATTGAAGTGGTTGACTTACGAATACTTTTTCAACAACAGCGAACTGCTTTACCTGCGGAAGAAAACAAACAATAATTAATAAATGGGGAAACAAACGAGCATGTCTAACGATTAGCAGTAGGAACGATGATTTAGTAAAATCGCATTAGGACATCAGAAGCAGCGGGAGTTGTTGAACAAACTATTTAGTATTCAGGCAGCGGAGCGGCTCGCGCTGGCCGCACAAAAGCTAATGTAGTTTAACGTATAACAGGTATTTGTACCGCAGTTAGCCTACCTAAATGTTTAATGAAACCAACTCTATTCTGTTTTGATTTTACTCTTGTTTTCAATGAATTTAGTTATAAGTATGCTGGCCGTAGATGGAATGTTTTGATAACTTTTTCTGCTTCCAAACATTTATTTCTAGATTAGAATTCTCAGCTCCTGTCTCCAAATTCAGATATCTATAATATTTAGTGCTGTTAAAACAAAAAAGTTTAACATTCCAAATTAAAAATAAAATATAGGTAGGTATAACAATTTTCCTATAAACTGAATTACAGATATAATTTATCAAAATCTAAATAAAGCAGTAAATTGATCTGAAAGAAACTATAAAAAGGCTACTAAAAATGTCTCATCTTGCCCATATTTTCCTTTAAACTAATGGCGTCCCGTAAGTAATAGCGGAACGGATTCCGTGTGATATATCACGGTTACATGTTCATTAGTTCTCAAGTTAATTCTGGTCGCTAACAGGCATCAAATGAGGAAAAAAGCCATTCATTTCTTATACCAAAAGGGAGTACCAAATATAATCTTGTTTTAGGTGTTCTTATTTATGATGAATGGCAAGCAACACATAACTCTAAATTAAATATGTTACGTTTTTCTCTCCGAGGTATTTATAAAAATAAGCTTTCAAATGCTGGATACGGGTTTTGGGTAGATTTATATGCTTCTAATACGAATCTTAGATTTCCAATATAATCTGTCCATTTAATATATTTTGACCATGAAAAAGATCTTCCCAAGGAATTACAAGATTATGGGACGTAATAAAAGATAGTGTAATCATAATTTTAATTTATTTCAAACATAAGCAAAGCTAATATAGGGATATCAAATAGGTAGGTAAGTTCTCAGGAATTATTACAGTAAACCAACCATAAATGTATTGAACAAACATAAAATAAAAATATTTGTTTAAAAGATGGCCACCATTCATCTGAACGCCAGACGATGGACAATGTGTCATATCGTATGGCACGAGACACTTTCCCCTAATTCCACGGGGTATGGACAGGTTTTTCATTATTTATGGTGTCCGGTTCTTGAGGCAGGTGATGCAAAGGTGTCGCCGTGATAAATCACATTAAACAAACTTTATGGATAGGAAAATCAATTGATAAAGAAGTCGACGCTTGTTGGCGACGCGTTGAAAATTCCAGAAGCACAAAATATGTCTGTCACGCTCACTCGAATGAGATAATACCAGAGGAAGAATGCGGGTTTGTAAGTTTTTGTAGGTAGCATTTTATAATAAATCATTGAAGGAATAAGAGATTGAATTTCTTTTAAAATCCACGTTCCTATTTTAACGGATGATTCTTTATTCTAGTGCAATTCGTTAAATTACTCGGCTCAATGAAGATTTCGAAATTTGATCTAAAATGTTTTGATTTAAATTCGGCATGAGTATTCCTCAATCGCAGCATACTTCTAAATATACTACTATCAAATAAGATCAAATTTTACGTAAATTTCCGTAAGAGAAATGCAAAATACACTGCTTAAATTTTTATATACTTCACTGCAAGTTACGAAACGAACATTACAACTTTCGCAAGAGCTAAATGTATATAGATTTCAAAGATTTCCAAACCAAAATATATCCTACGTAAATTAGAAGTAGGTACTTAAAGAGTAAAACAAAACTATAAATCTATGTTTCGTTGCAGCATTCAATAGATTGCATCGGCTCCAAGGCGAACCTGTCTTTTAGAATACCATCGCTGCATCGGAACATTTTGCAACCAACGTTATCGCAACTTGTTAGCGGTGAACTAAACGTGTTTCCCATGTAACTGAAATTAATATTGCAGTATGGGATTAGATAGTTAGATGTTTACTCGTCATGGGCAATCGTTAAACTTTAATGCGGTAGCGAAACGTTCCAAAAGGAAGCAACAAACTTGAAAATATGATTATACCGAAACATTGAGCATTTGCGACTTAAAAATTTTGTCGAACCGAGCAACTAATGGAGAATCTATACAAGCGTTTTCAACCCTACCGTTTAAACAATAGCTCGACAAATCTTTTTCCGAACAATTGTTGGCTCGGCAAAATGTCCCAAGCTTATTTGATGACTGATGATAATTTTCTTCAATGTTCATTTTCGTTCAAATTCATGTCAGAACTTGCTTCAATGTTCGTTTTCGTTCAAATGCTCGTGTCAGATTTACATGTAGCGTGTAACTTTCACGCGAATACTCGAGTTTATCGGCACCATTATAAACGGGAGGCGTGGTGGACTCTAAGTAAGCTCGTACGAGGAGTAATTACGTGAAATAGTGGTAATAAAATGTCCCTATTACCATCTACGCTCATCTAGTCCCGTTTATTTATTTCGCTTATCCATTAGCCTATGCCGATATTACGCCACTTTATCTCACCGTAAATATTATAAAAGTAACTCCGCTGGTCCATTTGTTGCGTTTTCACAACTAAACCGGTGACCTGATTCCAATGAAATACATTATGGAGATCGCTTGAACTCTGGGGAAACGTGTAGACTACTGTTAAAAATTAAGTGCTACCGTGATGAAATTTTGTGATAAATGTGTATCCTATATTTAAACATTTAATATTCAAAAATACGCATGAAAAGTACGTTTTTTTTTTTAATTTGGACATGGACCAAACAAACGAAGAATCGAGCAGAAGCTAGTGGTACAATAAAATCGTCTTGTTTATAAGATCTTGGCATATCCACGAGACGCATAAAAGTGCACACTCGGTACATGAAACCAAGAGCACTCAGAATTTTAATGTTCCTTTCAAGTTTTGAACTTGTTCATTACGATACCACACGAAAGTGCAGAGATGTTTTATGAACCGTTTTATTACTTCATTGCCTCAATATTCTCTAAAGAATACTAATTAGAGTCACGTAGGCATATACAACAAACATGAAATGTATATTGCATTTATACAAAAAAAAAGAAACAAATTATAATATTTTTTCAGAGAAACGAAGCAACTTGAACAAAAGAACGAAAAATAATCAATGCCGGTAATAATAAACTGTTGTAAAGACAAAACAGTTATAGGCGTAATAGGATCGATATACACAAAAAAGCTCATCAAGAAAAAATCTTAGACAAGACAACGGTAACATTTTAACCTTCACAACATAAAAATAGACGTAGGCATGTAGACGAGAAACAAAACGTCGAGGCACGCGAATCACGGGACGTTCTGAGGTCGTTTTCGACGGTGCATCATTTCTATGCTGTAAAATCAAATTAGGGTCGTCGTGCGCCGGCGCGGCCGCGGCAATTACAGGCGGCCGTGATTAATGAGCGATCGGCCCGCAGCGGATTAGGGTTGTCGCTTCGGGCGTATGAGAATTAAACGCTTCCGATAAGCCTTACGTGGTGATTAGTGTGATTGCGCCGCGTAGGTAGAAACGATTCGTTTATTTATTAATGAGCTTAATAAAAATGTACTTTTAATTTAATACGCGTCCGTGTATTGAATTAACTTAATTATGCCCGTATTTAAATGACAGATCGTTAATTATAATGCCATTGATTAGAATAATGCTACTTTCTTTTACGATACGGAAACATTTTATATACAGTTAATACAATGTAATATTTAAAAACATTGTTGAAAAACAAAAATCAGTTAATAAATAATTATAAGCAACATGAAAGACAACCCTAAAAGTTTCGGTATTATCCTTTCGGCGTGCAATACACTCTTATTAAAGCAAAGCTCAAGGTATAAACGCCTCTAAGGCTTGGCGGTAAGAGCGCCTACACAACAGGATTTATCATACATTGTCTGCCGTCGCCACTTCCTTACTTCAGGACGAGGGATTACGCAGCTGAGTCCAAACTGATTAATGATAAAACTTTTAAAACGCTCACCTTGATTTATGTTTTGGGAAATAGGCTTTTCTCTAATCAAGGGATATGTTTTGTCTTCGAAGATAGTGATTGTTAATCGATCATACAACATTACAGGGAGTGCTACTGATATTTTATGTAGTTTATGACTCTCTTTTCTTTTAATCTTCATTCTCTCATTTTAGCATAGTTTTTGAAAATTAAAAGATACCTGCTTACTAGTTGTACCATCTGTTGCGTTTCGATTAACTATTAAAAGAATACCGGATCTTCTTCCGTTCTTCCTTAAAAATTTTCTCTTCGAGTTTCAAAGTTTGAAAAACTCTAAAAGGTTTTCTAAACATCGGAAATTGTTAACGTAACTGACATACGAGGCTGCTATTTTTAAAAATTCACTCTTTTTAACGTTACTGAGAACCGAAAGTAGCCTGGTATTCCCGGTAGAGCTTTTAAAAGTAACGCCGGAAATCCTGCTCTTCTAAATTTCGGTATTGTTTATTATTTCGTTTAATTTTATGCATGATTTGTTAAGGCACATTGAGGCTATCCATTAATAGTAAGATATTTGAATTTACAACTGTTATATGATATTTAAGTTTCTTAGCTTCATACAACCTTTTATCTTCTATTTGATTGCATTTATTGAATACATTTTCAAAAAATGAAAATTCTTATCACTTTTCTACAAAACTTGTGTTTTTGCAGGAATAAAGATGACAAATGATTATATTGTGACAAATGGTGATATTGGTCGTTTTAATAAATAAAAAAGCTTATTTCAAATTGAAAACAATGGAAGATCTTAAGAAAATAGTTTTAATTGTTTATACAATGTAGGTGCACCGTGGGGATTATAAAACTAGTGTCGTATTCATTAGGCACACTGGATTGGAATAGCACAAAGCGTAATTAAAAATTTCAAAGTCAAGTGAGTTCGCGAGTTAGGGCGTGAATAACGAGCACAATGCCTAGTTATTACAGTAATTGAAGTAGGAAACCTAACCAACACTGTATTATTACAAAGTTCTGTTGCCAAGGGGTTAGGGGCTCGGATCTCGTACGTGGGAGAGATGTTTACAAATTAACAAGCTTTTGATGTTACAACTATTCTAATAACCACAATGTCACAATAGGATACAAAAAATAATCGAAGAATTTTAGTTACAAATTTATACGCCACAATAATGTAACCCTCGAATGATACAGCAGAAACGAAAGAATAGAAACGGATTTTCGCAACGAATTCATCAATTCGTATTTATAAATATTAAACGTTACTTTTGGAAAGAATTCTATTTTCGGAAACGTTTCGTAGTATCACGACAGATGCGCTCATTAATGTTTAGAAAGGTAGCAAACACGATTAGGCACTATCAATCAAACAACAAGTGATCGATAGAGGCCGATAGCACCCCGGCTCACCCCAACGACACTGGGCCCTGCTAACCTAATATGCGAATACGTAAGGGTCGCCGAAAAAATACAACATCTGGATAGGACATCGCATTGTTTTATTTTTATAAAACTTAACATCTGTACGTCTCGTATCAGTGAAGATAATCGCCAGTTTAGCAATCAGAAGGGTTGAGTTTTGACATTTACGTTTAGGGGCTCAATTTAAATTTCAATGCAAACAATTACCAATTATTTTATTATAATTTCCTTATCACTGACTTGTTAAATAAATCTAACGTCTTATAAGGGGGTAAAAAGCTTGACGTGAACACCACACGTAATTTCCTTGCATTCCGTCGGAAAAAGAAGCGTGTTATAAAGTTGAAAAAATAAACATTCCACGGTTAATCGCCTTTGAGTTGATAACTTGATACGTCTTGATGAAGTAGGGAATGATAAAAAAAGAGTATGTACCTAATTTAAAAACTAAGTAACTATCCGCGATTACAATATGAAACTCCGTTATTTCAAACGAGGAGGCAAAAACTCAAGCTATTCTCTTCAGCTAAGATAATCACAACAGACTTCAAGATTAAGTCTATCAAAGATATTTGCTATTGAGGATAGCTAAAAAAAAGGTAATCTCTTCTAGTGTTAACTTATTCCAAGGCATAGAAAAGGGGCGTTGTGTGAACAGGCAGGGTGGGGTCCGGACCCGCGTCGCACAATAACCGCCACGGGCTATTGCGCGGGATCGCCGAAAAATTGCCAAAAACACTCTCTCGCACTTCCTTTTATATAAGATTCCGAAAAAATCAGTTCTACAATTTTTTTATTTGTTTCTTCAACTGTGACTGATTTTAATGCGTTGAACGCATTGTATTCACAGTCAAACATTTCTGTTAATCCTATTTATAATAGAATAAGACTACATTCTTCAGTTCGAATAATTTCTTCTTCTATTTTTTTAGTCCATTAAATCTTCATTTCCGTTTTTGTATGCTTTTCCAATTCTAGTTTTAAGTTTGAAAATAGTCCAATTTAATCAATGAAGGATAAACAATATAATTGACAACTATTTAATTAATTACATTTTATCACTTATACTAATCCTTAATTCCACCTATTAATTAAATCTAAAGTGAAATGTTACCTACTTTTTTATACATATCTGAACAAATTTCATTGAAAGTAATCATAAAATGAGAATAACATTAAACACAAATCAAAACCCTGTGACACTGATAAAACCTTTTCGAACGTGAAACTATTTTCCACAACAAGTTTCGTAACTCATATTCGCGAGGACATAACTTCGGATCGTAGGGTGGACATGAATGGGCAATTTTGAGGACCATAACCATTTCATACATCACGACATTTGCGTTCAGCGCTGTTCACGTAAACCCGTGGTATATAATTTCGTCCGTAGAACATTCTAATCGAAGAAACAACCTAGGACAACGTGGTCCTTGAGCAAACATTGCGATATCTGACTAACTTAACGACAAAAGGATCTTGGAGCGAGTCTACAGTTTTGATGTTTATAGCTTCGTTTTAAGGTGTATATTCGCTTGTGTAATTTTAATCAATGTATCAAGAATTGACGCTTGTTCTATGTTTGCCAGACCCGTTACTCAGCTTGTTCAAATCCTATAAACAATTGACAAATGTACAGTCTGGTTATGATCGCAAACGTTGGTACTTTGAAAGCAGTAATCTATTCGTCTCAATAGATTGTCTTTTGACATGAGTTATTGTGTTTGCATAGTTAATTATTATCTACCTTCTTAATTGTGTATACAAGTAATGATGTACATACTTACTAGTTTAGTATCTACAGCTGTTACTATGTATTATAGATTTATAATTACATTTCACACGTCAGTTGCTTTCTTATTAATTAACAACACATTTTCAGAACACACTCTTAATGTTTACTATTTGTGTTACATAAGATAAACAAGGTACCTACACTTAGTACTCGTAATAGATACACATTATTATAATTTATACCATAAGTATGAAAACATTATGCAATGCATTTAATATCAATAAATTTTATAGTCACCATTTAAATCGTGGTTACGATGCTCTATAAAACACTATATTACAAATATGTATATTAGACTTTTATCTGATAGCAAGTTTTAATATATCCTTAATATTTTTATTTGAAATAAGCACTTAAAACTTTATTTCGTATTTGATATGGGAAACATAGTGGAAACTTAACAGAGGCATGTCCGGACCTTATGAATAAAAGATGTGTTGGGAAAATTTTCGATTGGTACATGTGTACTTCAATAAATGAACCGACAGCTACGTTTTCATTGTATAACAAAGAGTCCGGGAAAAGAGAAAATATTTTTTCCTTATTTAAACAGTTTTGAGTAAAAATATATTGTAAATAAACATAATTTGTTAATACTCTTCGTATTTAACGAATGTTACGCGTAGTTATGGTATGACATAAAAATTTCTGATGAATACACTATATTGAAGAAACTGTTTCTTGTTTTTTTGTATTTCGGAACATCCTTCAATACATTTGAGTTTTATAGTTAGGTACATAATAAATAGGAACCCTTAACGTAATTTTATGTTCATTTTTCACGCCCTAGCAGTTTCCAGATTTACATCAAGACAAAATGTTATATGTTTGCTTGTCTCTTATTCTATTAATTTTATGTCGAATACCTTAAACTCAATCTAAATTACTATGACGGAAAATAAATTAGTTTCAAAGATATATGGTGTGTCAATTTATATTAAACTGCACAAAATGCATTAACAGGTGATTGTACACACCACTTACATTCTAACCCTTTTAATCCATGGTTATATGTTTTTACATAATTATTATATTAATAGTTATGAATATTTTCTAGTTATGACAATCTTTTGAAAATGGTCTCTTTTAAAAATGATTAAACAAACGTCCTAACCCAAAAAGTGTATCAACAAAACTAAATTTCTTTCGAGGAAGATTTCTTTTACGTGAAAATTGGTGTAAATTAAATAGGCATATTTTTAAATCGAACGTGTTTTCAGTGTACCTACAGATTACACGCGAAAATTTTCGATTAATATCACAACAGTCCATCGCTGTCCCGACCCTATCTGTGTTCGCGTACATTTCGTCATCTGACAGAAGAATGGACCAAATCAACATAGCCGAGAGCACAATGGACGTTTTAAAGGGTTGTTTTGAATGAAACAGAGTCGCGTGCGTCACACGTGCATCCATTTCGGATTATGCTAATTTAAATTATGTCCACTGGCATTAGGCCATTTGGCTTCGTATATATGTGGCACTTGTTTAGTGTTATAGTTATCGTTCGTATCTTGCAGATACAGTATCGTTGGATGTAGTGGATGGTTTAATCCATTTACACAGTTATGTACTTAAGAACACATATTGAATAACATAAGCGAGGTTCTATTATAAAAGTTCAACCATTTTTGGCCTTATATGCTTTACTGTACCTATGTATTAATCGTATGTGTAATTTACTATACCAATAAATAAACATTAATTGAATGAATTAACCTTCAAACCTAACTTCAACACGACCAAATTTAATAAATATCTGGAGCAGGATTGGAACTTGAAGGTGCATGCACTGATACTTCGAAACTAAGGCTAAGCTAACTAAGTGTTACGAAATTTTAAATAACAATAGTTTTCTTATAAGACTCTTTATAGGTCTACTTGTTATAGTTATTACACACTTTATGTTTCAAAGGCAACATTTAACGTATAGGAGTCTTTAAGCCTCAATTTAATAACAACATATAGTGATCAGTCAGGGCTTATAAAGCAATGTCTCGTTCCATCCGCTTTAATCTTTAAGAATGGCCGAGAGCGCGTTACAAACGAGGGAAGCTAAAGAAGCAAACACACCGTGAGAACCTCGGGAGGAAAACAAAACGAAGGCATAACTTGCTGCTATTTATTTTGGTAATACGCAAAATGCGTACGCACGTGCCACCCCCGACTTAGACGCAACCCTTGTCATATATAAAATTACAAACGCAAATCCATCACCGCATAACCTAATTTCAACCTTATTATAAACATAATAGTGACTATGTTGACCGAATTAAAATATGGTAGAAAATAATACTCGACTCTTTTAGTTCAAAATTAAATAGCATTGTTCGGATCCCTCATTAATGCAATATTGAGCTCTTGTGAGCGGCACATTGAAGGGACGATTTTATTGTGTGCGAAATTTATTAAGTACGGATATGCGAAAAGTTTTCATATCATCTGAACCCTTAATGGATCATATCTCGTGACATTAGACAAATAAAGCTAACGAGAAAAAAGCCTTTTTTAATGATCTAGAATTGACGTAAGAGATAACAGTCACTAAAACAACATAATATGTTAAAATGTGTTATTTGAGTAGTTTTAATTATATTAAATAAATGCCTATTTATTTAAAGTTTTATGTAACAACTAACAATCATAGTTCAAGGTTTCGTAGCATTGGCCTTATTATCGTTAGCGTATCGTAGTACAGCGGATAATTCGGCCGATAATCAGAATCTTTTTCGTTATTTCGGTCTTAAGTTTTCCCTGTAACTTATTATTTTTCACAGTATTTTTACACTCCAGGGCAACATTATATTACATATTAGCGTTTGGCATATTTAGGAGAATTCAGCCAAATAAAAAGTCAATATAACCATTGTTACTTTACATATCTTATGATTTACGGCGAAGCGATAGAAAATTTCCCATGTAAAACACAACACGTTATAAATAGAAAAGCACACAAGTTTCAGCGTTTAAAATTACCGTACCTACCGACGACGTCGAGTGTATCAAGTTTTTCTATAATAACATGGTACACGGGAACACGCCAGATGGTCCCGTATCGATCGGGCAAGTGCGTGGAGTTATTATTTAATCGTAATCTCAACGCGCGATTAGCATAACTATTGTTGCGTTGTACACATGTAGTATACATAGTACACATGTTATCGTGTAATGAATGAGTGACGCGGCGGACGTCACTATGAAAAGAAATAATAGGTACTGTTTGAACGTAAACATACGTCAATTCCGTGTGACTCGTGTGACATTTGATACAAATTAACTTTTTTTACGGAAAGTCAATTTTAATGTATGTCCACGTGTTGTTTTACAACAATTGGAATTTAAAATTGTGACACAAAATTTCAAGGTGTATCCGACGAACGAGCAACCTTTTACATAAAAGTACCTATATTTAATTCACCCTAATAAACTCAGTTTATAAATAAACGCCTCGTTTAAAACTGCGAGCGAAGATAGTTCCAATAAAATGGTAGCTGATTCGATGAGACGAAAACAGAAACAATAAAAGAGTAACAATCAACACGATATAACACGATAACGAGCTGGAGTGCAGCAATAATCTCATAATCTAGCGGCAGCTCCGCAGTCGCTTGCGAACGAATAAAAAAATAACAGAGTATACGAGTTAACCCGCCGCGACATTCCCACGAGGCGACGTTTAGCTTTGATGTTCACCAATTCATGACGGGCGCTCGTTGCGAAATATAATAAGGCACCCTTCACTCGTGAAATTCGATTGAAACGTTTATTTGAAACGTTGGAAAATAAAATGTTTTTTACGTCACATTATCGTGTCTAATTAGGTACTACGTTGTCGTATGTAGTAAACACAGATATACGTACCTACAGGTACATATGTCTAATGTCCGAAGGATGAAACGGTCGTTTAAATTAGTTCTTGAATAATCTAAGTGTAAAACTGCGGATACTGGTGATGGTTATCTGCGACCTTGCTCCTTAAACAATAGGGTTGAAAATGTAAAACGGATATATATTTCGGTTCCTGGTTTTACGGAGAGAGACCGCAACGCGTCTGACTAATTGCAACTCCCGTACTGATAATCCGTTCGCAGCGGGAGGCTTCCAAATTAAAAACCCCGAGTCCCGACAACTGTCCGGCAGGGACGAGGCCAGGATTACCGCTCCCATGGCCTCGGCCGGCCCCTAAAAACGGAGGGGAATTCCGAAAAGTTTCGCGCGAAATCCAGAGATGAAATAGTAATTTATCAAAGGATTTTGAAAGTTTCAAGGATACGGGAAGGACGATCGTTTTTCCTTATCACAAATAGCAGGCGTTTGAGTATCAGAAAACTCCAATTTGAAATTTTTCGTTTTGTGAGTTTTATTATTTATAGAGCTATGTTCAAATATATGTTAATTATTATTGTATACTTAGAAACGTTGGTAGCGTTGTAGTAACATGTTTAACATAGATTTGAATAGTTTAAGTTACATTTAGACTTAGATATTGAAAAGTCAATGTTTACAAATAGAGGACAGAATCGGTGCGATATGATTATTTATAAGCTTTTAACACATAATATATGCACGAACCATTACGCCTATACGAATGTAACCGACGTATTAATATTCAAATGGCTTTGGGCGAGCGATGCCGGAGATCCCAACGGTATTAGTCCCATTTATACTGCGGTGCGTGGTCAGCGCGGGTAAACATTGCCGGCGAGTGCATTACAGCTCCCTTTAATAACAATATAGTCTCCCGCAGCTGCCTACTTCAGACGTATTTTTATTATAAACTAATAAAACACAACGCCGAGACCATTATTACAGCATGTGTAGGCAGTCTAAAAGTAATTTATAAAATAGAAATAGATTAAGAGGCTCGTGCTTCAGCCCGATCGGGCGTGTAGTCATTTCCTTCGTGGAACAGCTGTTGTAAAGGTTACGCCTATATTCTTGCACCTGCGACCCTCGCAATGTCACATTAGCGAGACCAGTTATTAACAATCCTATTAACGTAATCCTGTATTTTCTGCTCGTTAGACAATCGATGAAGTGTTTTTCACTCGTTTTTAGACTACCGATTAAATGAGTACATATTACCACAGCCAGTTTTTTTTTTATCTAAACATGTATAGAAAGCACCTGGCGAATAATAACAATATAATGATCTACAAGCAATCCCCTGGCGCAAGTAATGTTCGTTTGTGGCATAAAAGATTCTATAGATATTGACAGCACACGTGCGGGGGTAGTTTTAAAAAAGGGTTCAATTTTTTTTATTAATATTAAGAAGAAAAACTGAACAATTATCAGATTAGGGATGAATAATGAGGGTGCTGATTTTGTTCACGTTAGTCTTTCTTGATCATTTAGCTTGAAGTGTTGCCTGAGGATACTTTAGTTATCAAGTTTCTTTTGAGCAGAGGTAACGATTCTATTTTAAT
>DVTA01000018.1:0-15916 GCA_018233265.1 Junonia stemosa | reverse complement strand
ACAGATATATCTATCTAATATTTTCATACAAAAAACAACAAATATTTTTTTATTTATCTGTAATACAATTTGGCAATGTCACATTTTCTTAATAAAATAGTTTCCAATTCATTCATTTCAAACGAAAGGAATTTTTATTGATTGCATAGTGATGCAATGTTGTTATAGCAATGATTAAATTGGAAAACAATTGTGACTTTCAAAAAACCATACCAGTTTTTTTAACATCAACATCTTGACAAGTTGATACAATGACTTGAAAATGAAGAACGGATGCAATGAACATTTGGATTCCATAACAGCTGAGCGCAATGAACGCGCTAAAAAAATCTATCGGTAAGCATTAAGATATCTATTCATACTAATTATCTTTTTCGTTAAATAGGTTGCCTTTCATAATAATTCGTCATATATTTGAATGACGTAGATGTTTTGACATTCCACACAAAAAAAAAAGTTTTAGAAGAAGTAAACAAAACTATTTCCATGAAAACAGCCAAGACTAAAGTTTTTTATTTACCAATATTAACGTATTGGAACAATAACATTTACCCTATCTTATTGTTTTGTGTTCAATTGGAATGTACTGAAGGTGAGGTTAATTTGCCATGATAATATTTGGTATGATTATAAATGGAATGGGTTTATTTGTAATATATTTGTAATGTCATGTAAGTTTTTGTTTTATTAAATATTCAATGTTTTTACATTTTCAGATATGTAAGTGACATAGCAAGACGCCTCGGTGAGGCAACAGCTGAGTGCCATGTGATAGCAGATCTTTTCAGCACACAAATTGAATCCCAACGTCAAAAACTACGTGACTACTGTGAAAAGTTATTCTTTTTAGATCCAGAAAATTATGGCAAAAAATCCCTTGAACTTCTGTGGCGTAAAGTATATTATGATACAGTAAGTGTTGCTAAAAAATTGCGTGTTACTGATAACGGAAGCGACAATGATCTGTTCAGCCATATTCTATGTGGTATCGGTCAATTCCACCATTTCATGACGAGAGTGCAATCTGAAATGCACATTGAATTAAAAGAATTAGACTTTCTGCCATTGTTTGTTGATGAAGAAATTGAAGAGGGTGCTCCAGAAAACCAACAAGCTGAAGAAAACTACCAACTAGGCAAATCTATCTTATATTCCTGTCTAATATACCTGGGGGATCTAAGCCGCTACCAAGTTGAAATATTTAATACATTTGATCCATCCTTAGCAGCTCGTTACTATCTCCAAGCTGCACAAATTGACTTAACTTCTGGAATGCCATTTAACCAACTGGGCAATCTATATTTGGATAAAAATTATAATTTGGACTCAGTTTGTTATTACATACACTGTCTAAATGCTCTCATACCTTTTGAGGGTGCTATGGGCAATTTAACAAAAATATTTGAGAAAAATTCCCAATTTTGTGAGTCAGTGAATGATACTGACTCTTTAACTCAGGCTGAGCACATGCAAGTTACCATTGCAAAATTTCTTACTTTGATTGAAATATGGTACCTGGGCAAAGATGATAATGATGTTCCAAAAATATGCAACACAATAGCTCTTCAACTCAAAATAGCTATGGATTTTTTGAAAATGCCATTACCAGATATAAACAAAAACTATAATGAATACACTCATGCTCTTGAGGAGGAAAATATTAATCCATCATATTTGAATGCTAATATCATTCATAACATTACTCAAATTTGTTTATTTACAATTGCAAAATTAAATGAAACAGATGAAGGTAAAGCCTTTGCTTGTAAAGCATTTACGCTGGCATTTTTATCACAGATACTGCAAAAACTTTTAAAGCAATTAGAGTCATTTGGTCTTAAAAATCCTGCTCATAAATATAATGCAAGATTTGCTGCAAGTAAAATGTTAAACAAAGAAACAGAAAACAGTTTTGAGAATGAAAAACCCTTGGAAACCATAACAAAATCAGATGAAGTTGTATTGACAAATGGTGACAAAAACTGTCATGATGAAGCACTTTCTAATGATAATATCACGGAAGAAATAAGTACTGTAACTAATGGTGATGCTAAAAACAATAAAAAGTCTGTGGCTAAACGTCGCCGTAGACGTCGAGCAGCTTCTTCGGAGAGCTCAGATATGAGTGATGCGGACACTGAGAGCAGTGTAGTTGATACTGATAAATCAGATTCTGAAGAAGAAGAACTCTCAGATTCACCCTTTCCATCGGATGATGATTCAAAAAGTGAAGGTTCTATTTATGATGGCTCTGATGACGAATTAGATGTGAAAATAAATGGTGCAACAGAAGAAGAAACCGCAGTTAATGAAGACGTTAATAAAAATGTTAAAGAAGATATAAAAATTACAAATAATGAACATGACAAAGATCTAGATGACGCAAATAAAGTAATGGTATCAGAAATAGAAAATTTCTTGCTTGGTAATAACTTTTTACCTAGTATAAAGCTTTTGCAGGACTGGGTTCTAACTGAAAAAGATTTGATCTTATCATGTGGAGACAGTGGGGAATCTTTGTTTCAATGTGTGGTAGATTTGCTAAATATTTTCTTGTACTATTTTAACACAAAAGGCAATGAAGTAATCATGAATACAGAATGCAAAATTTTAGATTATGCCAAAAGAATCGCAAAAAGGTTAAAATTGGAGTATAAGTCCATTCCATTACCTGAAGATATAAATTTACGAGGCACCAATATTTGTAAATTTGATAAAGATGCTGCTGAATGGCAAATTTTAGAAAAATCTAAATCAAATGTAATTGAAGAAAATGTAATTCGTATTTTGAATTTCATTGATTTTGGATATCAAATTGCAAAGATTATCCCTAGAATAAGATTCAATAGATCTTTAAAAATATTCTACTTGAAGAAAGTTCTCCCTCCGAAAGTAACAACAAAGATAAACCATAAAAAGAGTAGAGAATGGCAGAATACAAAAAAACAGGTAAGCTTAATATTGATATAATACAAAACCAATAAGTTTGTAAACAAATAATCTTTTAAAATGTTTACTAGTAATTTATAGTAAATTATATTACTCAAAAATTACTTGCAATTAAAATCTAAAGTACTTTACCAAATGTAATGACAATTTATAATTATGTTATCATAAATTCTACTAGCCTGTTTAGATAAAGCAATTGCGTAAACGCGCAGTTCCATTTTATACAAAGTTATCGCGGTTTAATGGTTGCAGACTATAATTTTATATTTTCATGTTGAATGATAATAAGAGCATCACAGTGATTGTGGAGCGTAGTTAAATAATTTTAATTTTAATTGAAGTTTTTAATTGACTTCTAAAAAGAATGAGATCTTATCTTACTTTGAGATTGTATTTTACGTCATATCGCTTGTTTTCTTGGACGACTCTACCACATAAAAGGATATCTATATTTCAATAATTAATAATTATTAGTTGTATTGAATTGATTAATATGCTTAAAGTTGATCCTCTCAGAATGAAAAATAAAGAAATGAACACAGTCAGATACTGTAGGACGCGAGAGCAACAACGGCCTAACCAACATATTCTACATCTCAAATACGTCGTCTTTGCACGAAAAACGACTTAACAATGATTAGATACTTGATTTATTATGAGATGTGAATCAAGATACGTTTATTGCATTGCAACTTTTAAAAAAAATTGAGATCTACAACAGTTTGATTTTTATGTCTCAAAATTTCAAATCTGCAAATAGGTCGTTGTTGCTTTCATTTCATTTCATCATTTGCATATAAAAAACTTTTTTTTTTCTACAAGCAAAAAATATTATTATTATTTTACATTTCCTTTGGCTATTATACGTATCTAATATTGTACATATTTTGATATCAGATGGAACACGGCGAGACTGGTCTACTGCGCCGCCTCGGTCGCCTTTGGCTCGCGTCGCAAGTTCGCGAGCTAGAACGCAGCGGGCAGACGGATGTACCATCACTGTTGGCCGTTGACACCGCCAGCCTGTACAAACACCTGCGAAGGATCAAACAGCTGTTACGCACAAGGAACTTCATATTCCTCGTGCCTACTATTGGTATGCTGACTTTATTAAAAATAATATTTATCAATTTATCTGATTTTTCTTGGAAAATCGGAAGGAAAGATAGATTTTATCCTTCCTTATTATTGAAAATAAGTTTGTTTGATTGTACTTCTTTAGCGTAGTAGCGTAGACATTTTGCAAACTTAAAGTAAAATAGCTGAATCCGAGAGACACTATTTTTTTTACCCACAGCGATAAATGATGATGTTAGCACACAGGCGGAGTCGTGGCAAAAACTAGTTTTTATATAAAAGAGATTTCCTATGATATAAAAATTATTTAACCAAAATTTGAGTAAATTGCTTTGTAGGAGTTTTATCCCTAAAAATATGTGCACGTAAAATATTATATAACATAAAATCCCATGTCACGTTATTTGGCGGCAATAAACTGATAATACTCAACCGATGTCAATAAAATTTTGCATAATGTGCATGGCTTAATCCAAGTTATAAGTAGAATGATTGTTATCTTTATTAATGCAACCATATTCTTTTATTATTACAAAATAAATTTCTTTATTGAACAGAGTGTCGTAATCTATACTTCTGTACTTTATTATTATGATGAAGAGGAAAGGTTTGTATGTAACAAATAAACTCAGAAACTTCTGGACCAATTTCTATATACCTCTTTATAAGCTATATTCAGTCCGTGCAACGCCGAAGTAGACCGCTCGTTAATATTGTTCACCAGTGTCTAAACCATTATTTATTTGGTCAGCTCGCACAGAATAATCTGTGCATGAACCACAGCATCAAACAGCACCCTCATCAATCTGCTAGTAATCATTAAATTTAACTTACAATAACCCTTTTATCATTTCAGTGTTGCAGGAATTGGATGAGCTGAAGCGTGAGAAAAGTTCCGCTCGTGATGCCATCCGTTGGCTCGAAATCCAACTGAAAAGCGGCTCACGGTTTTTACGAACCCAACGTCCTGGCCAATCAAAACCTTTACCTCTCTTGAAATATCCACGAAAGGCACCGCCACACGTACACAACTTCATACAGATATTGGAATTTTGTAATCATTTTGCGGTTGATGAAAAACAAGGGGGTAACGGCGACTCTGATACTTCGGTCCATGGAAAAACAGCTCCTTTGCTAATATTGCTCGTCGGTAATGAATTGGGAAAGAGCGATGAACAATACAAAGAGTTCAGCTTGACGGGTGCAGCCCAGGCTTCGGGTATCACAGTGCAGTACATCGGAGATTTCTATACGAAATGGCGTCAGACGATGCACAAGAGCGGCAAGAAGAGATGAACGAGAATACAATGTATTCAGGACTCGATTGCTGGAAAGGGAACTGACGCGATGGCCTTCAAACGGCAAACAAATCATTATCATACAAGTGATAGGATTTGTGGAAAACGAGCATTAGCAACGGTTGATTCGAAAGTAATTCGACGTTGAATTAATGTTGTGCTCTACCTTCATATATTGTTCATTTAAAATCATTATTAATATTCATTTCAACATATTATATCAGTGGGGTGTCATTTTGTTATTATTTTCTTTAACATAATTGGGGTTGAGTTGATTTGTTTGAATTTTATTATATTATATTTTTCATCCGTCATCATAATAAATATTTGTAACTTTAATCCTGTTTCATTTTCGCCAAAACCTATCTAACCTAACTAATAATAATTTGAATTGGAATTACAATGCAAACAAGAATGTATAAATAAGATAGCACTAGGCATTAACGTTGTCAATAGGGCTGGTGGTTCTGTCACATAATCTTTGTCAAATCCGCCCTACGCGAGACAAATCGCAGCTGGTCATTTGTCAAAAAACCTGCATCCGCCTCCTGAAAGCGGTCATTGTTGATACTGCCACATTTCCTAGCAACGACGCCTTATTACGAAGGAAATAAGGTTCAAAATCGCACAGAATACACTGTAATGTTTGTATGATATAATGGATGAATGAATATAAAGCGTCTTTTCGAGTTTTGTTAAAAAATGAATCCGGGTGTGCCTTCCCATTGTCAACTTTTATCTCTATTTTTGTATATGGAGGAACAAAATTTTAAAATGTTATTGATATTTTATTGTGATACGGAACTGTTGTGATTATTGGGACATTTTCTTATCTATTCTTGATTGAATGGCAGGTTTCGAAATTATCGAGATAATTATTTTCTTTGCTAATAAATGAATCTTACTCTAACTAATATTATTAGGTGAAAGTTTGTATGGTTGGATGTTTAGAGGTTAATTTTTTCCCAGTGATGGCTCATTAATTACGACATACATTGAATCTCAAAAAATTCAAAGCTTTCATTGAAACTTAATGGGCTAAGCTAAGCTAAAGCTTACTTAAGTTATAAAGTTTCAATAATCACTTCACAATTTATTTACAGATTATGAAAATAGTGCTTTTAATGTACTAGTACAATATCAATGGTACTAGCATACTAGAATAAAATCCATAGTGAAATTGTAACAATCTAGCAATAGCTACACGCATCTATAAAACTTATTGCTAAGTAACATTTGTCAGGCGTTCGTATGAAAATGTTACAATAATTCAAAAGAATTGAATTGAATTTATCAGTATAATTTATTTTAAAACTAATACAGAATACTATTTTTACTTTTTTAAGTTTTTTAAGAGATAACGATGACGCCACACACTTCTTTTTTATGTAAACAATATGCCATGGTTTCCTAATAGGTACCTAGAAAACGTTATTTGATACTAAAAAGCAAAACAGATTTTTCGCTCATAATGTGACATAGGTAGGTACCGCCTTCCTAGAAAACCATTGCTATACTTAGTGATTTACTCGTAAAGGAAAGATTCAAAGTAGAAAGAATTCAAGGGTTAGAAGTATATGTAAATTTAAAATAAGTTATAGGTAATACTGTATAATTCAGTTATTGTGCACAAAAATATACATCATACAATATCTTTACAAATATTCAACAATGCAATATTGTAACGTGTTAGGTGTGAGTACCTATGTAATACATACCAATGAACAAAATATGAATAAAGTAAAACTTATTTCTTACCAACAATCAACGCAAACTTATAACACGAATTATGATTTTTCCTTTCGTTCTCAAGAAAGCCATTCAAAATATTAATGGAATCCATTACATTTCATATTAAAGAACGCTTTGGGTATAACAATTGGTAATGACGTTTTGTGCCGAAAGTAAAAATATTAATAGCAAAGAGGTTGAATATCGTCGACACTTGAGCGGTACTTGAGGACCCTTTTAAAAAAAAACTTAACAAATACTGGCCGGTATTGCATAGAAAAACAATTGGAATCGGAATTGAAAAAGAGAAAACAAAAAAGGCGCGATTACATCTTCAAGTACCGAGTAGTGCCCGCGGTTTCTCATGGGGCGATGTTTTGGTAGAAACGCTAGAGGGAGCCATTGGGGATAGGGTGTGAACACATTCTGGCGAAATAGGAATAAGTTGGAATAAGCGTAATGCGATAGGTTTAATAAATAAGTTTGTTTTCAGGAAAAACACACCCGACTTCGATGGGTGATCACTGGGTATTACATATTTTATTATTTTAGTTTTTATTAACGTTCTATAGGTCAATAGTTACTAAGCTGATGGCGATGAAATTGCAATGGCACAAACGGACATCTACACAAAAAAAGAATACAATGTAATTGAAAACCTCCCTTCCATCCAAAAATTCCTTTTTGGAGGAAACAATATTTAGTCCATTGCATGGTGACGTCATTAGCAATGCCATATAAGTGCGTCTAAATAATATTTACCATATCTATCGTTAATCACTGCTACGATACAATCATAACTCCTTCTTCAAAATATTAAAAATCTCTAAATACCCACTATAGCATATACCTTCTACAATAATTCTACCTTGTCTCCAACATAAAACTCCTTACATCACAATCACGCATCAAAAACACCATGCGCACAGTCACACCATTATCCTCGTCCCATAAAACCCATGGTGCCCCATCGATCCGCTCCCACGGGGTTCGTACGAATTAGCGTTCAATTAGGCGAGATGATTCGATTTGCACCCCGTGTGACGATCCTTCGGCTAGTTGACCGTGATCCGACGGATTTTATGTCTGAGTTTCCTTTTTACACGGAAAAATTATACTACTTTTTGGGCATCCTTGATAATTTGGGTTGTTCGATTATTTTTTTTTTATAAGATAGGGGGCAATCGAGCTGACAGATCACCTGGTGGTGAATACTGACGCTCATGGACATTTGCAACACCAGAGGAGCTACGAGTATAAAATGCGTTGCCGGTCTTTCAAAGTAAAAAAGATCAGTTTCTTAAGTGTGGTTAAAGGTTTATTAAGGTTGCCTATATTGTACCAGTTGACGAACACAAGCTGTCACAAAAACTATATAACTGCATGATATTACTAGAAACAAAAAGTCGCTCGATTAGGCGAGATGATTTGATTTGCACCCCGTGTGACGATCCTTCGGTTAGTTGACCGTGGTCCGACGAATCTGTGTCCGGGTTTCCTTTTTAGACAGCAAAAATATTGTATTTTAGTGGGGCATTTTTCCTTGATAATTTGGTTGTATGATTACAGATTAGTTTCTGAACTGTGAGTCTATGGTATTACATAAGTGAAATTAGGGTGAGGTAATAATATAGGCATTGTACCCGTTTACAAACTATGCAATGTGTCAAAAGTATTAGAATTTAATTACATACAAGCATGTGTGGTGGTTGCCTATAATGTCCTCTAAATAGAAGTAAAAACCTCATTTAAGACCATTCAGTAGATTTTGAATAAATCGCAGTCTAACACACAGACGCTGCGAAGAACTTTATTTGAATACAATATTAATAGTATAGTTATCCCACCAGAACAGCACAGATATAAAAAGACATTTCATTAACAGTAGATAAGCTCAACGTTAAGCGCGGACGTACAATTGGCAAGTTGTTATCTGACGTGACGTCATGGTTTCGTATTGCATTTCATTTCACCGTCAATCCGCTTCCGATGTATACTTTTTGATGTTTTTAAATGATTATTTTGTTTCATAATATATTGTCTTGTGGTGTATTCTGCGGGTTCTATAAAGCTATTGTGTTTAAGCACTAGAAACAGCGACGGCAAATATTTATAAAAATTTAATTACGTCTTTGCAAAATCAGTCTTAGTACGCTAAGACACTTATACTATTTAAATGACCATTTATTTGACCTTACCCAGCACCCCAAAGTACATAAACATTTAAATAATTGAAGAAGACAAAACCAGAATCTAAAAGAACTTTGTATACCACAACGTATTTGTTATTAAAATCCACAATCAGTCAATCCCTAAAAGTCGATGTATCGATACGCTAATACCATTACAGTATCGATAATAATAAATATCGATTACATTACGAGCACTCGAGTCGAGTCCCCCTAACATCGGTATGAGAACGCACTCGACTCGGCCATTGTTTCTCAAACCTTTTGTCAACAATACCCATTAACAAGATCTGATAAGATTTTTTTGTTCTGTTTGTAAACTTTGTATTTAATCTGTGATCCCGTTGATAAGAGATTAGCTACTGTTTTGTTTGGAACCCGTTCGGAAAGGTTCACTCGCTTAGCAAGTATGTGGATAAGATTTTGTGGTGATTGTCCTTAGAATAAGTCGTTGTAGATCAGTCATGAGTTCTATTATGTAATGCAATGTATAATAATCTAATTTCTATTTTTAGTCTTAAGAGTATAACCTCGTTATTAAAAAATGGAAATGAGGATACAACCTGGATAAATAACATAAAGAAAGAGGAACTATGTATATAGTATTTAGTAAGCAGGTGTAGGTATGTATAAGACCAAAACTGGTCACATTAAAAATATTTTATTTATTGCAGTGGTGAGAAGAAGTTTATCATTATTTAAATAAAATAATATACATATAGAGATATACTCTAATTGTTAATGTTAATAATGCTAAACTTTTCGTTTTAAATATTATAATATCTACAGCATTGCGTAGGTACTAAAGCAGGTATGACTTTTTGTTTATAATGTGTAATTAATAGTTATAAGTAAAAATATTTTACCTGTACGTATTTTTTCCACAACTTTCTCGTTAATCCATTATTTTACATCTCAATAAAGCTCCCATTTAGTTAATAAAGATTTATTTAGTGTACAAAACCTTATTAAGTCATACGAAGTTGGTTATAAATTAGCTAATCATGACCCGTTATTTTGCGATAACACGTACACTAATTTGTTTCAAAGCGCTTTGAGGAGCACGCGTCCATTGCGTGAAGTCATATATTCGAAATATTGTTTTAACACTTTTTATTTTATATACTATTTCTGTATTAAATTCTGTCTGTATACATCTGGTAGAACGTAATTGATTATACAAAGATTCTATTTATCGTGTGGTCAGCAGTAGTCATACTGCTAGACTAACAATTGACTCCAAAAAATACCGCATCTTAGAGAAAATCAGTGGGAAATCCTTACTTCCTTACTTATATTATAAATCTGAATGTAAGTTTGTTTGCTTGTCCGCTTTCACGCTATAACCATTGTACCGATTGCTATGAAATTTTGCAGATATAAAATAAGGAGCCTAGATAAAAATAAGATATATTTTATCCCTGAAAAACGACAACCACGCGGGCAAAGCCGCGAGCAGAAGCTAGTTAGAAGTTAATATACAGAATATACTGCGATTCATATGGTTAGGGCGAGAGCCAGAAATCTAACCTTTTTCACCTCATTATTTTTCATATTCCATTTAATAACATTTAATTAATTATTTTTAAGCTGATAACGAAAAAACTGATGTTGAAGTTAACTTAGGAGTGCAAGAAACTTTCAAAGTCCTGCACTAAAACTAAACTGTTTCACTAAATCGTGCTTCTAACATTTTGTCGTATCTTACAACAACGCAACCACGCTAAACGCATAATCCGAATCGCGTGTGAAAACAGGCAATTTTGTCGCGGCACATTGTGTTGCCAGCGTTCGATTTGTCGCCACAAATAAGTCGCATATTACACCGTGATTAGCACGGGGGTGGCAACACCGAATGAGGCTGTCGATCTAAACACTGTTATTACGGTTTTGTTTGTGACCGCTTAACTGTGGGGGCGTTTAATGGGGGTTTAGTTTTTTTGGTTTTGGAATGATAATTTCCGTGTTGGTGTTTTGTATGTATTTCTCGTGGTAAATCCTTGTTTGAATTTGTTGAATATGTTTAAACTAGGTTTTTAGTCTAATGTAATTGTACTTTAGGTTAGATCAACCTAACAGTTTCTTGTTTTTAGACTTCTAAGTATTATGTGTGATTATTTTTAATGTATGCAATATTATTTTGTCTAAAATATTTCTACATTAGAAATACTCAGATAAATTTCAAGAAAATTTCCCAAATAACATACATTTCTAACACGAAAGTTTTGTCGTTAAATATACCAGTTTACGTTACAAATATCAACATCTCCACGTGCTAGTACGACCGCATACATCAGCCCGAAGCTATTTGCATTGATCCGTTAACCGGATTTGTCCGGTCGCAACCGGTTTCGGGCGGATCCCGGGCCGGTTATATCCGGATTTCGCATGGCTAGATACGACGGAGGACGGATGCAGCGAGCGTACATTTTAATACGGGTTAGAAAATTGGAACTTGTGATACGGTGATAGAAATGTCGACAGTGGGTGTACATTTAAATACCTATATTTCGGCTATTTCTACCTTTAAAATGTTAATTTAGAATTTCGTGTCTTAGATTGAAATACAAATGTATTTCCAAAATAAACTGATTTGAGTCTAAACGTGGAAGCTATCTAAAAAAATTTCATTGTCATCAGTACTAAATGAACATTTCATAATTTAATAGAAACACAAATGATTCATACTCCGCTATTCTTGAACAGAAATAAAACTAAAAATATCACTGAATGCTCTCCCATTCGCCACTAATTACATTATCTCGATTATAACCACCACATGTAAATTTCAGAGCCATAATCTATTATATTATTTTTCTTACATAGAATTTTTTAAAAAGGCCGCATCACGCCCTGTCTATAGACTTCCTATTCGTGACGCGTCTTTCAAACCCAGGGTTCCTCATCCCCTAATGAGCATAATCAAATAGGTGGTAGGGTCTAGGTACAACGGAAGAGCCCACGGTCTACAATGACGAATCGGCCGCCGGCGTACACTAATTGTCTAAGTGCATAATGAACTTGTTTGTGACAACCCTATGCAACTTTGAAACCACCTACACTGAAAAATCAATCTTAACTTTAAAGCTACAGAGTTGACTTTTAAATAATGTGGACATTCAACTGTTTCGCGTGTAACATTTTTCGGGGTCGATCTTTGGGCTTTATGTCGTTGCAATAAGGTTGAGAATCGCATGTCGGGGGATAGTTTTATATAATTAAAGGAAGTACTAGTAACACTTCTTGTCACCCTCGGTGTTGTTTATGTGTGGCTCACACTCATTGTGTACGCGGGTTAATTAGAAAGTTCGGACAAAAATTCCAGTGAAGTTGGTAAGAATCGCTGCTTTAGGGTAATTATATTGTTGGAACTGTTTCGTAACATATGCGACGGGGATAAAGGGTTTGCTTTAACGAGCTTCCGGATCTTTGATTTTAATGTTTATTTTAGATTTTTAGTTCGATCTTGTAACCCTGTAAATGTACTTTGGTAATTTGGATTAGGTATTGTTAATTGAAATAGATTGGATTGTGTCAATTTTTTTTTAAGTCACACGTGCTTTTCTTCACGTTGCAGGACTGTCAAAAAAATTTTCTGAATAAGTTTATTTCATAAAAACTTTAACATAGAAACCTTTGTTTTGGAGTTTAATTGTACATATTGTATGAAATATACGTGTACATTTGAAAATTCTGAAAAGGAATGATCGCAATGCGTTCATTGAAAGATCTTCAAAACTGAACTTTCATTGAAAATTTTATAAGAATATACTATTAAACACCAACGTTAGGTTCTATAACATTAGGTCTTGATTTCAGACACTATTTTTGGTTGAGAATAATATTTATTTTTGTACGTTTTACACACTTTAGGTTATTTCGATTTATTGTAAAGTTTTGTAAGTCGTCTCTGTTAAGAGTTTGGGAACCACGTAACCAACCATTTGATAGTGACGTTACGACTTGGATTGTTCAGTTCCTAACGAAATATTAATATTGAAAACTAATAAAGAGTCGGTACCCAGAATATTTTGTCAGATTTAACTCTAAAAACGTATACCGTTATTTTATTATCCCGTTTTCTACTAAGAATACAACGGTCTTGACACTATGTCGGTATGAAAACAAAACATTATAACCATGACGACAATCATAATGAGACTAATTTATCTGCTATACTATCTTCACCCTTATTTCACATACAAATAATGATTATTTTTGTATGTTTGTTTCACCAAAACCGTTACTTTAAAAATATTTATTGCGGTTATAAGGATGTTATTGTTTGATTTTTAACGTTTTATGTTTTTGTTTGTTTGTCTGTTATAGGAACTTTGTGTTCATTGTTTTTAGAAAGGACAGTAATATATGTATTGTGTTCCAATTGTTTGTCTAATGGTAGCGTTTGAAAGAAATGATGGGAGGTTAAAAACAAACAAAGCCTGTTTTTGTTGTACTTCTAGTTATTTTGTCACATGTTCGGAATTTGTGCAATAGTTTCCCAATTTATAGAGAGTAGAAGTGGAAAGCTTAACCTCATGTTTTAGAAATTTAAAGCCAGTTAAGTTTTTTAACGAAAGGAAGAGAAGGAGCCTCTATTTACTGTATATTTCGGTGTTTATTCGCTCACATTTTCGCCAAAAGTAAAACGCCAGATTTTAATAATTCGTTTTTTATTCAATTGTATACCTATGTATATGTATTATAGTTTGTCATACGTTTAAATTTTATCAATATCAAAGTGTGAAACCTGTGTGTGTTTATAGATGAATTAGTTCTGTATCAATCCGGGAAGATTAAAATAAATCTCAGGAATAAAATATTTACATTCACTTGCCTTTAGACTGATAATATAAATAAAATACGACTCAAATATCGACCTACTGAAATATCAGTATAAACACGGTTTTGTAGTTTTATGTGCCTTTTGTATATTACCTATATTATAGTAAGTATACTTATGTACAATGAACTTGCATTTTTATTCTGTATAAACACATACACATATCGATACTCTAATTTACGATATTATCCAAGCACCTAACAAACTAGACGCACGCAAAAAGAAATTAATTACGTGATTAACAAATTATTTAATTATAATATACCAATCGCGCACTCGGCTGTGAAGCCTCAACGTCGGGCATTACCTTAATTGGATAATATTAAAAATATCTCCACATACAATGCGTTGCCTACATTATTCTGATTGCCCGCGAGACGGGATCACAATGCGCATTATCATTGGCGGCCATTGACTGTGTGCGTTCTCCTGAAAAATAATAGGTCCCTCCGTGGAGCTCGGTGCCACTGCATTGATTAACGTGGCTCATCTGTTAACCGACTTTACTGTAAAATAAGTTATTTTAAGAATAGCAGCTTGGTCCCCGGATGTTAAGTGATCACTGCGGGGCAAGATATAATCATGAAACACCAGAGAAGCTACAAATAAATACAGCTTTCCCTTGCTCCAATTTTCTTTGAAAGTGTGGTTTAATCCGATCGAGCTAGTTCGTCGTCATCGTCATCAGCCAATCGCAGTTTACTGCTGAACAAAGGCCTCCATCATCAGACACAAACATCTCGGTTCACTAACAACTCTCATCCAACCCGCTCCAGCAACTTTGCGTATGTCGTCAGTCCATCGGGCCTGCGACTTACACTGCGTTTGCCAAGACGCGGTCTCCTCTCCAAGATTCCACTCCAGAGCTAGTCCGTATAATAGAACATTTTAACGTAATGTAGGTAAATCGAACCAGTAACTTAAAAGAAAATTATTTTATTTGCGGTAGAAACAGAGAGGAGCAGCTACTTTCAATATTGTTATTTTTGATCGTATCATTCAATGTAATTGTATACCTTTAATTCTGAAGAGCAAATGCAAAATATGCAAGTCCTTTATTTGACTATTATAAAAAATTCGTCCTTTAGAAACTACTTGAAATTTTTTGTAGCTTGCCTCTCAGTAAAATGCAGTATGGTAAATATTTGTAAACATAAAATTAACTTAATTGTCATTTCATGCCCTTCCAAAGCTAATAAATTGGATTGATATAAAGGCAGTTTCAGGTTCAGTCGGTAGCATTCGGAGTGACACGTGCAGCAGAGTCAAACCGTCATGAAGTCCATAGCATATTGTCTAACATTTTTATCTCAGTTATCGCTTTTATTAGCCGGTGAGTTTTTTATTGAATTTGATCATTCTACTACAGTCACTTTAACGGTCTGCGCAGAAAAGATACAGTATATTAAGAACTGTATTTTGTGCGTCGTGAAAAAAAAGGTTTTTCCATTGAGTTTCACGTTTAGACAAAAGTCCCTCCCGCTTTAAGCAAAATATATTTTTAGTCGATCTATTCTGGAAAAGGCTTTATTTTGTAACGGATATTAGTCTGCTAAACGTTCTGTTAGTCCTATCGAGTCCCCTATCTATGCAGGCAGACAAATGTCAAATCAGCAAATAAAAAAACCATTTGAGCTTACAGCCACCAATACACTTTGTTAAATACAAAGTCTATCATAATTCACCCATTTTAAAATAAAATTACCATTATGCACGAAGATATGTGGGTACTGTACGAATCTACAGAAAAACATAACAGAAAAGGAAACTATGTATAACTATGGAAAAAAAAAGATTACTTATTATTCTTTAAATTTAAAACAGTTAAT
>DVTA01000017.1:0-15939 GCA_018233265.1 Junonia stemosa | reverse complement strand
AAAAATCAGTATTAAGAAAAATGTCTTATTTCTAAATATAATGAACTTAGTAGTTATGTTAAGTGTTGATCATGTTGACGTGTTAACACAACAGTAAATTTGAAAATAAACGATACAAAACTGAAGATGTAGGTACAATCACAAAGCCTTGCAATAAACAAAGAATTTCTCATTAACAATTCATTGTAGTCTACTTATTAATGGGCATATGATGTTGTTTTATTTCGCCACGAACCATTAAATGTTTGTACGAACCGCAATAACACGATGATGTTACACTTGACGTGATAATATCAACGGTAATTATACAACTCACAAACAACTAATTTAGTTTTGCTCAATCATATTTAAAATTGCAAAGCTTGGTGTAATATTAAATTAGTGTCGGAATGATTTAATTATTCTGGAATAAATTATCAATTATGGTTCCTTAATACACTACAATTTTCTAGGTTAACATGATTTACTGTCAACGTTAAATATGTAGACGATAATATTAAATGTTTTAATTATCTTTAACTTCCTGCAAATTTTAATTAAACATATACCTCGTCAAGCGTCATTAAAATGATGTAGGATGTGATAGCACCATTACCCCGATTAAATCTTAATAATAAAGGACTTTGTTACCTTTCTCTACTTCCACTTCTGATCTTTATTATCGAGTCAGTTTTTAGCATTACATTTCTTGCTTACTTGTTTAGATGAATTAATAGGATTTGAAAAAGAAGGACTACGATTCTTTGGAATGTAAAATTGTATTTCAAAAAATAGTGTCTCATATTAATACTTTATTTACAATTAAACTTAAAATCGTATTAAAACTTAATACTCGTTTCCTCATTGCCTAGTCGATAAATTTTACGTTTTACCTGCATAAGTACGTACAATGTTTTGATTAGACTAAAATGTTTCAAAAGCGATTATTTGGATCGCTACATTCCCAGCCAATTTGCGGTTTGCCTTGTCGCTGCGGTCTGACTCAGTCGACTCAGAGAAATGCGTCATAAATTGATATGACGTTTAACTACGAAAAGTTTAACGTGCTGTGGTCTAAAGCTTGAGAACTCTTAAATCTAATTGGTATATGTCACAAATATTTAATTTAAATGATACATGAGCAGGTAGGTATGAAATTCGATCTCCAAAGCCGATGCCGATACTAGCGGCCTCTGCTTTATAGTTTTGTAATAATATGACATTATTCTGCTTAGGTTTTTTCTTCTTCCTTCTTATCTTTTTGTTTTTGATCTTTATCTTAAAAAAATAATAAGGAGAATCTTCTATTTTATTTTTTCTTTGCATTAATCATATTAAAATCCATTTGTATTACTTACGAGATAGCATCACTCAATGATTGTCATCAGTGCTAAATCGAAATTTATTGTCAATAGGATGAGATCATGAATGAAAACATTAGTCAATATAGTCGACAGAGGCTTACGTATTTTGTAAATGTAATCTAAAAGTGTGACTCAATGTTAAAACTTAATTTAATGAACCATGTTAGGCGCTTTGTTAATATTTTAATGTACACAATTTAGGTGCTAAATATACATAGTGTTAGAGGTGAACTGTAAGTACGAAAACGAAATGTCGCGTGACGGCTAATGTGTTTGTCGTATCCGATAATGTAGCCTTGTTAATTTATTATTCCTAGAATGTGTGACAAGTTGGTACATTCGTGTAGCTTTAAAGATACGTCATTGTCATAAAAATAAAAACCTAATTTAGTTAGTAAAAATAACTTTCGAATGTTGCGTTTATTGAACGTGTTTCTCTTTTGTTTCCAGCAACTCAAAGATGAGCTCGGCGAGGTGGTGGCCGAGCTGGAGGCCCTCGATGGCCAGGAGGAGTGTAAGCAGAATAGTAAAGCCAAACAGATGAGCATAGGAAGAAAGAAATTTAATATGGACCCTAAGAAAGGTAAGCTTTTATGAATTTTCCATCCCTTTACAGTTAAGCTCTTGGTTGAAGATTGGATGGATTTTAACTCCGCTCCTATTGGTCGTAATATTGTTTCATATTTTATAGCATATACCTTTTTAACAGTCTTTTTATAGCACAAAAAATATACCGGACTGGTAGATTGTAAAATTATTTATCGCTATTCGAATATGCAACCAAGCTCTAGGTTCACATTACTATAGGATTACAGATATGCACTGACTATGCATTAAATGCAATTATAACGACATGTCCATTATTTTTATCGCATAAAGAATGGATTACATCTATCAAACAACGTTGAGCTCTTTGTTTCGTTGACTTTGTCGTAAGCGTAGGTTACGTATGACACTATGTGATATCAAATTATTACACAGTTATTCAGTTCGAAGGCTTTACTCCGTTTACATCATCCAGCAGGTGCGCCGTTCCCACGGATGGACAGACATTGTTGACATACACGATAAATCGACTTTGTTAGCATTTTTACACCTGTCATGTGAACGAGTTCGATATGGGTTGCGACAAAAAAAACGATAGTAAGAAAAATATAAGGATCTGTAAATAAATGAAATTTTAATTAACAAAACTTAATGTCCGTAAAAAACTTGCTGATTTAATGCCCGATTCAAGTATCTTTGACACTATTAGCTTCTCTTTGATTTAAGTCCTCTTGACATAACCGAACCCTTCCGTTGCTAAGTATCACTTCAAAGACAACGAGCGTCGAACATCGTTGAAATACAGCGAGTTGAAACAGATATTAATACAGTATTTGCTAAAAATATATTATGCAATGCATAACTAAACGATTTTATTGAGTAAATAAAATCAAACGATGCATTTTAATTCTTTTGTTCCTGTTCTATGGTTGGCAATCCATTGTCCAGCTTTCTAATCATGGTTTTCATTGTTAGATGCTTGTAGGTAATCATTAAACTGACGTAGAATATAAAGCTCAGTCTGAATACGTCTCTAAGGATTTTCCTTTTAACTTCTCTTTTTACCTGGGTTTAGGTTAAAAGGTTCGTACTTCACAAAGCATTTAATGAACTGCTATAAAATTGAGGCCAGATGTATGTCTCATTGAAATTCTTTGTAGTTCGTTCTCACCGATAAAAAGTCCTAGAGGGTTTTTGTGCAATTAATTAAAAAAGTCTCAAAGTTCGTTCGCTGTCAAATGGTCCGTATTTACAATTCGCGATGCAACTTGGACATTTTTTCTAGGAAATGAGCCAACTTGGGAAAAAATAATTTGTCTCAATTCTGTTTCTGTGTATTGCATTTTATTATACTTTTTATTGTTACAATTTTTAAATTGATATAAGTTGTAAAAATATATACTTTTTGATAATCGTTTTCTACATCGAGCACCCGGTTTTTTAACCCCCGACCAAAAAAGAGGAGTGTTATAAGTTTGACCGCTATGTTTGTCTGGGTATCTGTGTGTCTGTGTGTCTGTGTCTGTCTGTGGCACCATAGCACCTAAACGGGTGCACCAATTTCAGTCTAGCTTTTTTTATCTGAAAGAGGGTTTTCTAGCGGTGGTTCTTAGATATGCTATATCAAAATCGGTCCAGCCGTTTCGAGATTATCGTGCAATATGTAGATGTAGTTATTTCGGGTGGATTTTTGCTACTCAATTTTGAAGCAGATATCTTCAACCGATTGAGCTGAAATTTTGCATACATATTTAGTTTGGATGACAATATACGATCAAATGCGTGACGTCATTCTAAATTCAATATGGCGGACCATCCAACCTAGCAGAATAGTTATATTAATAGCATTTCCACAATATGGGTATCAAATGAAAGGGCTTGTTGTGAGTCACTCGAAAAGTAATATGACGTCATTCTAAATCGAAGATGGCGGGCCATCCAAGTTAGCGGGATAGTTATTTTTAATGCATTTCTGCAATATGGGTATCAAATGAAAGGTCTTCTTGAGAGTAACTCGAAAAGTAATATGACGTCATTCTAAACCTAAGATGGTGGACTATCCCAGATAGCAGAATAATTATTTTGATGCATTTCTACAATATGGGTATCAAATGAAAGGGCTGATTGAGAGTAACTCGATCGTGTTTGTGTATGTATGTGTGTCTGCGTGTATTAGAAAATAGAAATAATTTATAAAAAAATATCTCTCAAAAGTTTAAGGTCCTCATGTGGTATTGAATACGACGTCGGGGGTTTAATAAATTTTTCAAATTTACACTTGTTGCCATGTTGTCAACATACCGGTAACTTGTATGAACTTAGCGGCACTATTATTGAGTAAGAAACCTACTTACATATAATTCAATTTCTCGTCTTGACTACACATTAGTCAATACAATAGAAATTGCAACATAATTGTAAATACTTACTGCAGATACTACAGAACATACGTTTACTTTTAGTTTCCAAGATAGGTACCTAGTACCTACTGCTAACACATAGTATAAAGTCTACCTCATCAAATTAAACGGAATAAAATCACATTACAAACCTCTTGCGATGTTTTGAATAGCGATATGTATTTATATATTTTATCAACATTACATCTAACTGCAGCTGCACTGTTAAACCGAACTAGAGTAATTCTCTTTCAAAAATCGGCGCAAATTAGCTGTTACTGTAGTTACGTTTCATCCGGCGAGTGAGAGATCCGGAAGCGCAATTAACGGTTTTCGTAGTCTTTTCCAGCCTTCAATGATTAAAGCGCAATACTAGGAACATAGAGGAAATAGCACACGTGAAGTAACGTTAGTTTTTCTTATTGAATTACAATTAATCTTAAGTGAAAACATGATATCGCTTAAATATTACGACACGGCTAAATAATTCGTCGAATGACGATTTCGAAACATCATCCGGACATTCTATGAGATGCAAGATTAGTGATACTGACAGCGAAGATAAGTTAAAACTTTTTTCTTGTATTACGATAATCACAGAGTGCTTTGATACACCCGGAGATGAGAGAGCGAGATAAATCCTGTCGATATCATTACAGTTGTACTTTAACTTAAAAGTAACTACTTAACAAGATTGTAGGCTTCGTTGCGAGATAATGATTGTATTTTATTATGTTCTGTATGTTATACGTGCATTTACTCGTTGCTCAATTTGTATGTACTATCGGATACTTATATTATTTTGTTCGCTTTCGTTTTATTCGTAGTTGAATTTTTATCGGAAGTACGGGAATAAAATGTTATACTTGTGTATGTTATTATTTTACTCCATGACCTCGTGCTCTCAATGATAATAAAGTGTTTTAATTTTGAAAGAGACTTTAGACTAGACTTTATATTTTAAATGACTTTAATCTGTGCCTGGGATGGTATACAAGTTAATACTTTAAACACTTATTTAAATGGATGTAATCCGATAATCGTTTGCCTGTCATACATTATATCAATTTACATAACACCTCGTGGCAGTGGTCTGCTTATATTAATAAGTTTACATAGCCGAGTGCACTCGGCGAACGTTCAAACATAACCGTGGATGCGTACAATACTAGTTATTTCAAATGACGTTTATCCGCAGTTCCTATCTCCTTAGCTATAGAGTTGAAATTCATAAATAATCTTCCTATATGGTAAATCGTCCTAAAATATATTCAGCAGGTGTCCACGTATTAACATACAATTTTGAAAGACTAACACAATAACTCCCTCTTTAGCTGCGGATCCGGTGTGATCAGTTTTATAAACGCACAGACGAAAGCTCGATTATGAATGAGATTATTTGAATAAACATTGAATTTTAAATCCGTTTACAATTACCATGTTGAAATGAATAATTTACACGGAGAGCTATTATAAATAAATCACATAAAGTTGACTTTCGTATTAATAGATTTGTATTAAATACGTATAATTTATCTCTCCGGTTCAATACTTGAGTTTATTACTAATATACTTGATAAATGTACCGTAGCATAATTAATTTCGTTGAGATGCTTACTCGTGCGTAGAGCGGAATATTCTTTCATATGAATGCTTCCTGTCTGAAAGTGAATATAGAAAATAGCCCAAAACCCACGTAATATAATAAGACAGGCGTTAAACGTTCTACAGAATAGAAGTGACAGTCTGACAAGGCATCATAATGTCTAATTACACAATGAAAGGAATGCACGTGGGATGTTGTGATAGCCGTTTATTATTTCTTATGTACTACACGAATTAACCTTTCAAAATAGGCTACGGTGCAGGAAATGTTGGGCAAACAAAGCATATTAGAGAATTGTAGGCCACCCTCGGGCTCGGGGCTGCACCGCCCACTCCGATCGTGACTTGGACTGCCTTCTGTACCACAATAAGAATACTTCGATACGGAAGCGAAATATTTTACGTTCGGTTCGTTATACCCTCTGAACGTTTTAATCTTGTTACTATGATCTAAAATTCTAAATACAATTACAATATAGGTATCTTCCTCATTTTCCATGAGCTTTTCCTGAAATTGAATTATCTAAATAAAGGATCAGAACACGAATATATCATCTATCAAATTAGCATCCAACTTGTTTATTACGACACCCACAAACTCCTCCACGAGTACCCTAAAAGTATTAAACTTTACGCCGTGGTCGCCGGCATCAAATTAGAAATCTAACGATAAAAGGTCCGAGCACATATCACGCTATCGCACTGGCGTCCCGAACTTTCATTATCCAGTTATGAGGTTTATTATTTCGGGACGACTTTTATTGTGCTGTAAATATTTTATTCGGCGATAAGAGGTACCCAGAGATAAAGCAAATTGATCGGGCAATACATTCAGATCGGAGGTTTATGCGTTACGTGGGCGGGTTAATTGAAACGATGAGATTGTGCGAACGACGTCTCACATACATTAATATTTAATATCCTATTTGAAAAACTAACGCATAATTATTCGAGATAAACCATCAAATGCGACGCTTTGCATTCAAATGCATGGTGTCTACGATTACATTTAAATTATTATAAGAAGCAAACTCGGAAATAATATTTATTATTCAGCTGGCATTACAGTTAATTTAGAATGTAATATAAATCCACCTTTATAACGTAACGATTAGACCTCAGCTGGTGTTTCAAATATACTTGATTCGATTCTCATTTCAAAGCCTACATGATTTACCTCGAGGCGAAATTGTTATAGAGCATTAGGTATCCCAAAAATATAGGTAGGTAGTATTTATTCAATACATAAAATGTCTAAATTGAAAATTGAGTCTATTATTATATCATTATGATTTCCCTTTTCCACATAACGTTATTTTATTTGCATTTAATTAAGTATTCGACGGAAGCCTCGAACATTAGGCGCGCGTGCGTCGAGATTACGTTGAAACCGTGGCAAGCGCCCCATATAGTCGTAGTTAATAGTAAGCCGTATTAAATATGCTTTAACCCTCATAGAACGCTATCGAACATCTTATGTTTTATTCAAAAGAGATTAACGATGGGTGCTCCAAGCGGCACGCCTCTTAGAAATTTTCTTCATACTGATATTAAAACAATTTTAATATGAAAATAAATTCGTACGTAGAGGGTAGAGGGTTATTGCACGTATTCTGGCTTGCGTTCAAATAACATTGTTGAAATATCATGATTATGATTCATTCTTATTTGATAAATTGATGGAGGAGTCGCTAGGGTTTTTTATAGAGTTCATTAAGCAACTACGAACTCTACTTTATAAAAAAAATCTCCTGAAATAAATGTTGTATAATAAAACGTACTATATAAAAAAGAGTAGTTGATATGACATATTATTCTTGTTATAAGAAATATTTTGGCTTAAAAATACTTTAAAAAAATTAAAAGAGCGTATTATATGAATTAAGCGAGCGTTCTGACAATTTATAAAGCTACAATTTAGTATAATTAACTATATTATGCATATTGCACATAAAAGTACATTTACAACAAATTTAAATGGTAATAAAACTGCAAGTGACTATAAAGCCTTCAGCTACAATTAAATTAAATATCTTTTCGGTGTTCATTTTCGAGTCAATTGTACAATCATAACCGACACAAGCCAGCTAATTCGGCGTTACGCCAGAAAATACCATCTAATTACAACTCACGTAGAGCGTAACCGACCACAAATTAAAAATAATGACTGTCGGTTGAAATTTTTCTGGAATTCGTTATTACAAAAGGAAGAAGCAATGCGAGCTCGGAGCGAACGTCGCTTGACGGGCAGCTGCAGAATTAAATTATGACCATTTTTATCCCTCGGCCGACCGGACGGTACACCTGCCAGCCCGCGATTGACACCTACCCCATTATACTAAGCCACGATAAGCTGAAAAAAATCTCAACAATAGCCCCTTTACAGCCGCATGAGAACTTATTATTGGCCCTTTACAAACTGAGCCATTCGTTTTTACATCTTTATACTGTCCTGGCCATTAGCAGAGGCGTGTGGGCAGCGTAGGCTTGCAGCCAAATAATCTATTGTTAAACCTAACAAAAAGACCAAGTGAACATCTTCATAAAGGAAACGTCTCTATCACTGCCTATTTTTAACTAACATTCTCTGAGCCGGAACAATATTTTTAATCACAATTTATTGCCAATTTCACATAGTATTTAGAGATAAGCGACAGAATGGTAGGCGAAAGAATTATTGTAACGAAATAAAGGAAGCCAGATTGAAAGCGTCCGATGAAAGACGACGCTGTCGTAAGGAAGACTGTTTGATGGTAATGATTTATGGCGACAGAAGAACAGCGCGATTTTCGCGCGTTAATGTTGAGAAAGATAAATGTGTTCTGATTTTCGTTGGACAAGTAAAATGCTGCATTTTTATGGATTAATTTTATCTAGCATCGAGTCAAACAAAAAATGAGCATAGCATTGAGTTACAAACGCGCTATAACTGGAGCGATCTGTAGAACAAAAAATGTAGTAACCGCAGAAGTGGCAAGCAGACCGCAAAACTCGTTAGACTGCAATCATCTCGTGGTACAATTCTATATTTAGATGAGCGTTCCAGGCTGGATTAGCAACGCTGCAAGGTGCAAACTGTCAGTCACAGCTATACGCAGAGGCGACGCTTAAAGCACTTCGTTTAATAGTACCATAAATGGGTAACAATGTAAGGCAATGATTTCGAAGAAATGTCAACGGACTTGGTATAGCTCGTCCTTTATTACTGGGTCAGACATATATATTTACATAATTATGGTTATCGTAAATGTCGTTTATATACGGTCATAAAATTATCGCTGGCGTATAACAAGTATCTACGTTAGTAATAAATATATAGATAACCATACTTTACGTATTAAATCGGGAGACATTGGATTTTATCTTATTTATCAAAAATCATTCTTTACTAGTTAGCCTTCCAGTCTCTATTTCAGTCAATTATGCTTCCAACAGATGAAAATGTGAACAGTTAAATTTATTGGTACAACGACAATATAAACCTGGGACAAGTCACATCGCTCAGCTGCACTCTTCCCTTGCTCTTGTTCAAACTCAAAGGCGACAAAGTGTAGGCGATTACATCGAATAAGCCACTATAATTCACAGCTCAACAATAAACTCTCGATTAAATAGATATTTTATTCGATTTTAAGTGCGTGCCTTAATTTGTATGCATCAACACGAGGAGCCTTCCCATCACGAAGTTATAATATCCGCCCGTATTAAAAAAACAACAACATTATTTCAGTAAATCACGTGCATCATTCATCCTGTCCGAAATCGCTCCTTTTAATCAAGAATGAGTCAAGAGTTAATATTCGCGATTCATGTTGCGGTCGCTTTGAAAATAATAGCTTTGCTATTTTAATATTCCGCACCGAACGAAGATTTCCTTTTATTAGAAAAAATTCTCTTTATTGTTTTCTTTTTTCCGTTTCGCTTAGACATTCTGTCAGTCAGATAATTCAAATTAAATACACCTACCGCGCGCGGGCGCCGTGAATGTTAAGAAGCGGCGCTGCACTCCCTCTCCGGAATTGAAAATGAGTGTGGTTGATGTTTTGTTTTAATAAACTCACATATTTGCCTTCAAAGTAAAAGCTTTTTATTTGATTTGTTCCCCGAGTGAACGAGTTCCAGTTAAAGATGTATGAGGGTTAGTACTTTGTACTGCGTAATAAAGACCACATTGCAATGATAGAACGTTATTATAAAGAAGTGCTCATTGTGATATTTCTGAATAAGTGTTTGGTTTGATTTATAGATTAATAAATCAACTGTAATAAGCAAATTGATCAATTAAAATACGAACTAAAAAAGCATACAATAAAAATACAGATTCTGAATCGAAACACGTTATAGGAATTTGAAATTATGTGATGTCTGTAAGTATTATTGTTCCCGGGGAAATATTACGTCTAGACCGACAAGAACGTGGTGAGAGTAAAACGAGTGCTCTAGGAATAAGTCGGTGTGATGCAGCTTAAGATACCGGCCTATTGTTAGCGTGACAAACTACGATTAATCACTTGCGCACACAGTATATTTAACATTTATCCTTATGCAATGAATTAACAAAATAAATTACCTTTTAAAATTTATCACAGTCTAATTTTCTCTAATAGGTATAAGTCGGTTATTTATATTTTGTCTTCCTTTTTTCACCGAATCTGCGGAAAAGAGCCGTTAAAACTAGGAAATAGTTATCTGTCGTCCCTCCTTCGTCCCTTCGGCAACATTTATTTTAATCTACTCTTTCGCTTTATGCGGCGACACTAAGCCCGCATTCATTCCTTATTTATCAACTTACACCTGCAAATTCTTTCGTCTCTGGTTTCTTGATCCTAGTCCCTAGTTAATTATTGATTAAGTGTCCCGGGTGCCTTTCATAATGAAATAATTATGTGGTATGTACCGGCATACGTCTGATGGTGAAGGTTTTAATTAAGGCGTATTGTTCGACGGGCCGCAGCGTGACTTTTAAAAACTTGTTCTCCGCCTTGGCGTTCCAAATCATTCTCACTAGCTTCATAACAATTTTCTAAATAAAAGCATTTGTGTGTTTTTATTTACAGAAAAAAACATCCACCATTTAATTACTTATGTATCTGTATTGTGTCGAAGATAAATGATCGTTCAAGTTGCATATAGTGGTACAGTTATATAATGTAAATAGAGCAGAGCCGCAAGAAACAAAAGACGAGGAAGCATAAAAAAGTTTTCAACACAAAAGCGGTCCGTTATTCTATGAATGGAGATTTAGACACGCTTCTATATTGATTTGATGTTTCGATATCGCAATCTATTCGACTGCCAGTTATTTTAACAATGGCTAATCTGTTTTTTGTGTAGTTGATAATTGCTTTTTTCTTTAATTTCAATTGAAGTCAATTGACGTCCATTATTGTTCTTGTAACGTTATATAGGACTATTTAAATTTAATGACAAATATCTATAAAATATCTCCTTTAAAACAATTGTAATCGAATCGCGTGCATCCCACATATCGATCTGAAATAAAGTGAAAAGAAAAACCAATTTAAACTCCTAAACAAATAGCAAGTGCAAGACGGACGCCAGACAGAAGTAAAATAAAACAGCGAGAACGCGAATAACGCTCACGGCACTGCAGGAGAGTTAAAAATCAAAACTACGTCAGAGCGAGACGGTTGTAGGCCATAAATTACACCTGTCCGATGAAATATAAAGAGAAGATATTGTTTTAAGAGTAAGTCCCGGCCGGGTGATTACAGCTGCCGACCCAGACTTGAAATTCCGATAGTTTTTGCACCGGTAAAAACTGATATTCCATCGGCCGCGTTCCGTCCGCCGTATATTGAGTTAATGTCGGTCGTGATTGTACTTCCATCTCTGTTCGCCTCGAAGGCGTGAGCGAGATGACGCATTGTTTCAGTCAGGGTAGGTTGAAATCGCATTTTATGGTAAGTTGGCGGGTCGGCAGGTGTACGCGCTGCACCTGCGACGCGGTCGGACGGGCCGTGAGATGCGAAGGACAACGAACTCCGTAATAGCTAAGCAAAGATGAGATCGGGTTATTTATACACATTAACATCTTATAAATAAAATATAATGAACCTCACGACGTGAAATAAAAATCATTACTCGTAAGATATTTACATAGGAATACGAGAATCACTGCATAATTTTACTTACATACCAAATATAGTCTCGAGATCTGACTTTAGAAAACGCTGAACGTAAATTAAATGTAATTGCATGCGAATCGAAAATCTATCTAGGAACTAGTAGAATTTCCCAGCTAACAACTTAACCAACTAGCAAGGCGTCTTAACGAGTATCTCGACAGATAAGATCAGACATGCAAGCAATTCTAGCGGATTCAACATAAATTAGCTAATGATATGTGAGGAAACATGAGTCTAGGAGCTGTTTGAGTTAGCTGCAACATAGATTGGTTAGCCGATAATCTTCCACGTTTACTGTTTTTACATTTAAATATATATGTTACTTTACATACAACAGGCTACAACCATATGTTATACTTTAAATCGAAATGCTTTCAGATGTAAAAATAATGAAATATTGCAGTAAGCAACATACAGCGATATAAATAGATTGAAAACGTAAGCCTCACTTGGAATTAGGGGACAAATAATAATTCACCAAAACTAAGATTTCTAGCAAGACCGAACCTATACCTAAATTGTGTAAAGAACAGCTAACGAACGACAAACTCAAGTATATTATTAAATAACTGTATCGAAACTTACGCAAGAAAAATCTGAAAAAAAGTAAAACTTTCGCAAAGCCTGAACGATAACAAAGTGTTTTCTTTATACTGGAGCTGTCAAGAATCGTTTTAGGAGCGAACAATAAGAAACTAAGCGAAATATTAATCACTAAGTTTCGGTCTAGCAGTTTGAAAGGAGCTCTAACTTTTAATTTTGTTTATTAGACGACGGGGAAAATTTTCAGGAATAGTGTTTTGAAAGTTTCGGCGCGTGTGTACCTACTTAATGTCGACCCGTAAAGTTTCAGTGTGCGACAGAAGCAGTTTAAATGTATAAGAAAATTGGAAAGTACGTAGTTTCCTCATTAAGTGCTCTGGGTTATCTTATTGCCTGCACTTACGTTTTATAAAAATCTACGCTGCTATTCCGATGAGAGCAAGTATAAAATCAAACATGAAAAATACCAAAAACACAACATTTTGCAACCGAACAAATGATTGAGATAATACATTTTTATATTTTATGCTTTTTAAAATAATAAAAAAGTTATTTCATTTCATAAATTAGGTCATACGGTTTTTTTATTCACCACACATCCGTCGTAATTACTGCTTACAAATTAGGTTATCATATTTTTATTTACTATTTTCATGCATGTTTTAATAAGAGTAACATGTCGAGAACATAAAGTGTTCTCTTTTTTCTTGTTTACCATTTATACAAAGCAATAAAACAATAACTAAGTTAACGTTTCAAGTTTTTTTTCTCAGATTTTTCTACAACATTGTATTTAAAAACGTATTTGAGTCGTATATCTATAAGTATAAATTTTCAATTTTATTGACCCATACAATTCGAACACTTTTCAGGGATCGTAGTTGTGAAATGTAGAATGAATTAAAATGTCTGTCTGTCAAGCATTAAAGGGGATTATTATTTGATAAACGTGTTCGGAACGTCAGGACGATAAAAATAAAATTTATGTACGCAATTTAAATACGTTGAAAGTAGTTTTTATTAAAACGAAAGGATCAAGTTATTGTAGTCGGTGTGTCCGGAGTCGGAAGAGGCAAATTCTGTACGGATATTGAATATTGATCGTGCACCCTTAACCCTGATGTATCGGTCGTTACCGGCTGAGATAAAGGGGTGTTCAACGGCTGTACTATCGAAAAACAATGAACAAAATGTAATACGTTAATATTCATAATCTTTATATACGGATTATCGTAATGTATTGCTTTTAAATGTATATGTAATAAGATAGAGCAAATTTTTGCTACGTAAACATTTTTAAAATACAAAACCTAATAAGTAAGTAATTTTGGGTTAAATATGATAGATTATACAAATAAAAAATAATGATATTTTAGGATTTATAGCTTTTACAAACCTAATCATAATACGACCCTCAGTTTTCGCATGAAATGTTTTTGAATCGTAATAATAATGTTTGTATTCATTTAACCCCGTATTCGGAGGGTAATTATTATTGAGAAGGGTGCTTTTGTACGAGTTCCTAAAAATTACAAGCATATATTGATTATAATTTTATTGCCTATAATTTTTAAAAATATGTAATAAAGGTTATTTTTCAATTTTAAGCCGATAATAAAATAAAATTATGCAAATATTTTAACTAGTATAACTAGATTTTGCGACTTTTTGTTGTATTTTTTTAATTTTGTACATATTAGAAATGTTGATACAATTTTCAAAGTTTATTGCTTCCTACTTCTTTAAAGTAATCACTTCTACTTCGCTATATAAACCTGTTATTACAGAAAAAAAATTGAAAACAATTTGAAAAACAATTTGCTTTATATTTTATCGCACCCCGTCAAAAAGGTTTTTGATAAAGGCTTTAATTAAAAGCAAATGGAAATTGCATGAGATTTATCCAGACGTTAGATTAGTTTAAAGTTTGCATTTCCTCTAGCATTACATGTAAATGGGTCAATAAATGAGTTAAATATTACGAGTATAAGTACCTGAGGTTTACCTGCCTCTTGACCCACTTCTCAGGTGGGTTTTCGACGTTTGTATGGGCTAACGTCACTTTAACGATAGACATGACATTGAAAAAAATATTTTCCATGATTAAAAATTCGAAAGATGTCTAGTAGAGTTCATTGTCTGTAGAAAACTTCACATAAAATGTGCTATCTATATGTACCGTTCTATGCCGCCTCTTGAAACCTCATGAATTTTCAAGAATCAGCTATCAGTAGTGTCTCAAGTGTAATCACGGAGTGTGGCTCTCGATCGATGTATTATAGTAGAATTTTTGGCTTAATATCAACGTTTCATAAATACATCAATTCTGAGATTTAATAACCAAATATTTCACGTTACGTGTAGTCTTAAAAATATGTAATACTTATTTATCGATTGGAATAATTTATTTTATAACTAATACTATATCCTCACTTAGTTACAATGCTCTGTGTACGAAATATAGCGAATATTTACAAACACGTAAGAAAAAAATATCCGTAAAAAGGAAAAATGTGTACCAAACTTATATTTTTATCACGTGAGTCCTTTAAGTAACGTTTTTTTAGCCGTCCACGAACTTTTCCCGAAAATCAGCCACTTTAAAAGCAATTCATTTATGAACTTAAAATAGCAGAAATCGATATTTTATACATTTCATTTACAACTCCATATATATATCCATATCCACATATGAATATGTTTGAGGCTCTCCTCATGTATCAAGACATAAGACAGCGGGCGATGAAAAACTGACCAACCGATTTGAATTATTTTGGCTTTGTTCTGAAAATCATTATTACTTAAGTGTAATGTCTTTAACTCTAAAACAATAGCAGAATGTATTTCAATCGGAAATAAAACGAACTCTTAATGAACATGAATTTGTCCAAGTTTTCTTTGAGTTTCTTCCAAGTTTCCCTTGTTCCATATATCGCCCTACTCAGAGTATTTTCTATTTGCGAGAGATTTTAAATTGATCGCCATAATATCGAAATCATAAATATCAGGTTCTAGCCTTATACACAACATTTACAAACATTGTACTATACAAAGAGGTGATAAAATTGTCTCTTCTCAAAGAATACTTTTAGTGTTCTCAGTATAATTGCTGCTAGAATACTGCAGCAATTATATATCAGGTAAATAGGATCATTAAGATCGTCAGCTAGTTTCTCTTTAAAGATATCACAGAAACTTTTTATTTCCGATTTTGGTCGATCACTTGTTGGATGTCATACGTCGATTATCGGCGACTTAGGTCGTACATATTTATTGATGTATAGTTATAATGATAATACACGATATTCGAACATAGAAATTATTTACATGTCTTTACAAACAACATTATTTTTA